>JAWWEQ010024752.1:0-113982 GCA_035583055.1 Torymus tubicola | reverse complement strand
TATATATATATTCAAAGGTTATCCATTTCATGGAACAATTTTCGAAAAAAAAAAGAATTGGGGGAGTTTCGAGCTGTCAGCAACGTTATTTTAATTGAAAAAGTACAGGGATTTTTGTTTTTGCAAAAAATGCTCTATTTGTGGGATAGTTTAATAAAATAAAAACGTTATTCAGTGCGTCGCATGAAATACGAATGTCAAACTATGAATTTGAGATAACGTGCTGGCGAACGAATAGGGGTACTATTATACACCGAAACTGAAATGTAGTTCTTTGTCCAACTGGCTAGGGAGGAAGAGAGTGAGAGAGTAGATCACGTGAGATATCACGTCGGATTTCACGTGACTATTCCCATAAAACGTTACATGACAGCAGAAATCGTGCGCGCGTGCGGCATGCATTTTCCCGGAAAATTTTAACGTGTAATCTCGCGTGTGCCATGATTTCGTGTGATTTTTCACGTAATCTCTTTCCCGAAAATCTGAAAAGGACTTTTACATGAAAGTAGAGTTACGTTTATATACTTGTATTACTTTTTAAAATCAGAATTTACTCGACTGAAATTTTAAATATTGTACAATCTTTTTCCACAAAGCACGAGTGGAAATGTCCAGATACAGAGCTTGAGAACTGAAAAAAGAACTTTATTTAGAAACACGAATAGAGAACAAGATAGTTTAACACCAATTTTGTACAAACTTAAAGTAACGATTTATAAATAATGCACAATAATACTGATTTTCCAGCCACTTATTTATCAAACGTTGTATTCATTCGTAGATTAATCTCGAAATTGTATACCTTTTTACCATTGCATGATAATAAATCTCGTTGAACAGTAGTTCCACTATAAACAGTAGTCTAGTACAGCCTTCAGTCTCTTTTTATTTCAACATTGGCAAACAACCTGTCACCTCCACCTTTTCATCCATCACCAGCCTCTCTAATTCTCGTAGCCCCGAAAAAAACTTAAAAAACGAACCCATCTCACACGCCCTCAAACCCACACACACACACACACACACAACCACACTTCACCCGACCGAAAAAAAGCAGCTGCCTCTCGTACGCCGTCGTCGACGACCTCCGGCGAGACAGATCTTCTCCCGGCCGTATAATCCATTTATTCGAAGGAGCGGAGCGGAGCGGAGCTTCTCCTCGTCCGTCGTCGCGGGAGAGAGAAAAAAAAGCGACAGTTACATATTGCACAGGCGCGCGGAGAGTCTGATCGGCGGCGACAGGTACGTCGATACCCCATAGCCTCTCTTTCTCTTCTCGCTGCCGTCGATATTACTGGATTTTTTTATTACAGACGGACGCGTACGCCGCGGAAAAGTGTGCAGCCGACCGCCGACGCTGCTACCTTTCCGTCGCTGTCTGTCGTTGTCGTGTCGGTATATGGGGAAAAAATAGCGAGAGAGGAAATCGATGGTATATGTGCGTTGCCGTTGTGTGATGGGGTTTTAGAATTTGTATGTATTGTTGTGTATTTTGAAATTAGTGAGCGATGATGGATGATTTGGAGGATGAGTATAGAGGTTGGTTGGTAAAGTTTTCGGTTTTGGATTTTGTTTTTTTAGCGGAGCGGAGGAAATTTTAGTTGGTGATAGTTTGAGCTATTGTTTGCGAGGATATTTTTCAGCGCGGCGTGATGATAAAGTTTGGGAGAGAGATAGGGATGGAGAATAATTGGAAAATATTCGGCAGGAGGTCAGTTTTTTTAGAGGTAGCACATTTATTTGTTTCTAAATTCAAGGAATTTATGGATCGTAGATATTATACGAAAATATTATCAAGTAATTTAGTTAAATTAAACTCTAATAGAAATTCATACTTAAATAGTCGATATACATCTAAAACTGAATAATGAATAACAATAATAATAAATTAAATTATATCATACATTTTTTGCCAAAAATAAAATTCTTTTCGGAAAATCTAATACCGCAATTCCCCGATAAATTCAATCATTTTACCACGTCCTCACCACAATCCCGTCGCACCCTATGTTCCGACCGCACACAAAATTAAAATATTCTTTGCCAAATAAAAAAAAAAACAAAAAAAAAACTAATCAGTGATACCCCAACCCAACAAATCAATATATTTATTTTCAAACAGACGCAAACTAACCACAAGAGAATTAGCAGCGGTGGTGGCGAGCATCTGGAAATGAAAACGCAGCTCAATAAAATCGGGCGCCGCGCAGCGTTTATGCGATCTCCAAGCTCTCGCGTTTGATTATCTTTTTATGTCTACCGCAAGAGATGAAAAATCAGAGAGAGAGAGAGAGAGAAAGATACTCTACGCGCGCGTCGATGAAATCCCCGTAATTTCGTTACACCGGTAAAGAGAATTTTATTACTGAGGGAGCTAGAGAGAGCGGGAAAGAGTTGCACTTACGAATACGGGAAAAATCGTCGTTGCAATTTTCCGACGAAAACGAGATCCGTTCGATCGAGCGGCGCACGAGCGATAGCAAGAGAACGACTTTTGCCTATCTGAATAAGGTACTTCTGAGTACTGCCACTTTCTTCCGCTCGATTTTCTTTCTCCGTCTGGCTGACTTTTTTTTTCGTTTGTCTTTCAGCTTCGTTTTAAAAAAGAATTTTCAGTGTGCAAGGGATTGTTGGAAGTCGGGTTGCGGATTACGATTGTTGTTTCCCGATATATAATTAGTTTTGTTTGTTTATTTTGTTTTCAAATAAACGTATGTTATTTTCAGAACTTGTACAATTTTTGATATTCAAAAAATTCGAAAGTGGTAAACTATTCTTTGTAAAAAATATGACGCAATATGAAGCATAGTTTCGTGCAACGTAATAAAAAAAGTACAATAAATTGGAAATTATTCAGAAAAATCTAAATAATTGATAAAACATCGTCCAATCAACCATTTCCCTCAATCAACAATGGAAAATACGACCAAAAAACCATTCGCAATCAAAAACCTTCTCTCTCTTTCATCCACTATCGCAACAAAAAAAAACGCCTTCGCACCACCAGCAGCAGCATTTTACTCTCCCCCTTCGTCGCGCAAGAACCATCCGATTCCTCTCACGTGTCGCGCGTTATGCATCATGAAACCCGCGTATAAACTCTCCAAAAAACGCTCGCACCCCTCTGCCCTCTCCCCCCACATACACAAATAAAATCTCGCAGCCAAGCGGACGCGGACAGCAGCAGCAGTATAGCAGCAGCAGTGGTGGTGTCTCGTAAACTCAGCGCCTTAATTGCGTCGAATTAAACGCCCCGACAGCAGCAGCGTAGCCACCCAGTCGTGCGTTATATGAAAAGCGCTAAAAACGAACGAACGAACGAACGCGCGTCGTTTTTTCTTCCCTCCGCGCACTCCCCCCACCCACCCCCCCCCTGCCTCTGAGAATTACCGTATTCTGTGTGTTTACGACTACGGTGTTAATTGTACCAGTACGAAAAATGGAGCTACTGAGGAAAAAAAGAAAAAATGTAGTCATACAAGTCCGTATGTATATATATATATATATATGCGTGTGTGTATATATGAGTATAGGGCTCGATTTATCGTCTTCGGATTTACGACGGCGGAAGTAGTCGATCTTGCCGGGCGAAGACGCAAATGACGCGACCCGCGACGCGCGATTTCCGCTCCAGTATGCATGCGCATGCGAAAATTATTTTTGAGTATATATATATATATACACGTGCGTCGTCGTAAATTTACTAGGGAGAGGTTCATACTGCACACGTGTGTATTTATCCTATATGTATATATGTGACAAGTGGAGAAAGTTAAGTGGGGGTAATGGGTGGAGTTAATGGTTAATGATTTCGACGATGTTTTGGAGAGCCGTTTTCGGATTGAATTTATGTGTGTGTGCTGTATACGATGCCACATCGTGCACGAGAAATTACACCGTTTATATTTCGAGCTTGGATGCGAAATTTTGGCTTTTACTAGGTGGAATAGATATAACGAGTGAAATGTGAAATGACGCGTTGGTTATATTATTGCCGAAAATTAAATACCTACGAAATGATTTTGGCAGGTGCGGCTATTATATAATGAAAACTTCGGAAATTGAAACTATCGGGATATCTAATCAAGAAGCACGATAAAAGCAGCAGATAACGTCATTGCCAAAACTCTAGCAGCGAACGAGCTATCGGTAACATTTTGCGCACATTTGCCGCGTAACTGCAACAGGAGAGAAGAGAATCGTTCGCCTATAGACGACGACGAGGACGCCCGATGTCGCTGCTGCCGCCGCCGCCGCCGCCGGCTCCTTAACTGCACCAGAATTATTATCGATCACTAAACTTGCTTCCTCGTCTGCCTCGGTGTGTATAATGCAATTCTAGTTAGAGTATCCCCACTACTTCTCCTCTTCCTTTCTGTCTCACTCCCTCTGTTCATCCCCTTCCTTTCGCCGAGTAGGAAATATTCATTTCTACGTTGATTAAATTGCTTAGAGCGAAATCCCACTTGACATACGGAGCTGCGCTTGATTTTCATCTCGGATTAAGTCTTGTAATTTCGAATTTCAGACACATGTTCCTTGGGCTATAGAGTGAGTGAGTCAGTAAGAGAGAGAGAGAGAGAAAGAGAGAGGAAGTTACGGTTCTACAAGCGCGCGCGCACACACACGTGTATTAATATGTTACGAACTGCCGCGGCTAAGGTGAACTGCGTGTAGTTTCCAAGTGCCTGTTAATTTTGGTTTATTTGTTTAAACATGGATGGATGTACATTAATTTTAATAGGAATACGCTAATTGATTATTTGCTACGGACTTCGTTTGTATTTCGAAATTATGGAAACGTTGCAGTAGTATTTATGTTTAATTAACTGTTCATACACGGTATGAAATTAAAAATTATACATAAATGTTTGGATAGAAAATATTGGGGTTTGATTAAAAAATTTTAAATACCACAGTAATATTTATATTAAGAATTATTATATATTTGACATTAAATTGAACTTTAAAGTTCAACTTTGCAAGTAAACTCCTATCGCAGATCGAGGGTAACATAGATTCCAAAATATTCAGCATCTAAATCCGTCCACTTGTTAAAAATGAAAACTTCCCTCCGCCGTATATCAACAAATAACAACTCATCTTCAATCCTAAAAACTCTTGCAAACTTCAATCTATCCACTCGCGAAATCCTGCCACTTCAGCTGCTGCTATATGTATGACATCAGCAGCAGTAGTGCGCAAAAAGATGACGCTTGCAATCGTTGCATGCACACACACACATTCTCTTCCTTCACCTCATATGATTTTCATGCACTATTCTCCCCACCTATACAGGAAAATCCTCCAAGAAAAAGCCGCTGACTCGAATCTTTGGCGAATAAAAACATCGTCTTCCCACCTCCCAAGTCCACGTCTCCTCGAGTTTCAAGTTTCAGCCGTCGTGCTTCCGCTAAGTCCTCGGACTTTTCTATACCTACCGTCAGACGCGGCTCCACGAAGAGATGAAGAATAGCAGCAGCGTACTGGGGAGGAGGACGAAAAAGCACAGGATTTTCCCCTTGTTATATCCGAGAACAGGAGGAGTGAGGAGGGGATAGGCAGGTTCCTTTTGTACGTGCACGCGGCCCATCGTTAAAATTAAATACCGATTTCACTTTCGGCGCAGTCAAATTAGAGAGAAAGCGAAAGCCGAAGGGAGGAAAGCTGCTGTGGAGAAAGAGAGTACAATAACGGCTGGAAGGAGGGGAGGGGGCTCAGCCCCTGTCCTTGGCATTTCGGCCTCGCGTTTCTTTTTAAATGGGAAAAGGAGACGAGAAGGAGGAAGGAAAGTAAGCTCGGATTCCATTGTTCGCGAGACGACGACGACGACCGCCGCGGGTTTACCTTCTGGTACTCTCTCTCTCTCTCTCTCTCTCTCTCTTTCTGAGGATGACGGAAAATTGTCGTTCCGTTTTTTAAGGTTGATGCGATTTTAGCAGGAAGTTTGCGCGTTTGTAGAGGACCACCGTGACGTTGTTTGAATTGTTGCGCCGGCGATGGAAAATTAATGCGGATGGTTGGCATTAGTAGCTTCTTAGTGATGGAGTGCAGTTTGTTTCGAGTTTTGTCATATAGAAGAATTTAATTATTTTTTTTTATTCTACTATACGTAAATAGATTTTTAACGTAATTTTTAGATAGGAAAAGTGTACTATAAATAATCTATATTTTATTATTAAATTCTACAAGATCGATCACATTTGATTATAAATACGTTTTGCAGAAAATAATTTTTTCAATTATAATTATCCTATTAAATAAATAATACTAACTCAAGGTATATAATTCGAACCGTAATTTATTTATAAGCTTAAAAAATAAAAAATCTATTTTTATATGAATAAATTATCTATTTTTTAAAATGGATTTCAAATTAAATAAGAGTATACCTTATCAAATAAAAAATTTATTGCTGTTCATAAAAGAAATTTACGATTCTCAACAAAATTCTTGTTCATTCATATTTGATTTTGTTTATACTATATCGCATTCTAGTAGATCTTATAAAGCTAGATTTATCTATTGCTTCTACGACTCGTAGTTTTAATTAAATCACAAATAGTTCTCAGCCTGTATTGCATTTCGAAAAATCGAATACCGTTACATTTCTCAACCAAACGTACAAAAATTAAACGAAGTTTCGCAAAAACATTTGAAAATTTTTTTTCCAAAGTCAACATTTTCGCAAGGAGCATTCCACGAACTCTTTTTTAAAAAAATCTAAATTTAAAATCCTCTTCCAAATGAAATATCTCTCTCCCTCTCTCTCTTCAACGCTGCCTTATTCTTTACCTCACTTTCTTTTACCAACTTAACTCCCACCTCTTTCTTTCTCTTTTGCTACTGCTTTCTTTGTAATACTGCAGTAACATTATTTTTCTCGGGCGTAATTACAATAGGAGCATAAAGAGAATCGCGAATGTTTGCATAAAAGTACAAAGGCATAGAGCCAGAAAGAAAGTGAGCGAGAGCCGAAAGAGAGAGAGAGAGAAAGAGAGAGAAGAGACCTAAAAAGCGAAAATGAAAGAGAGCGCGAGTCTGTATAAAGCGTTTCCCGTTACAAAGGAAATGAAAAGGCGTGGCGTTTCCTGTGGATTTGACGAACGGGCACGTATATAGCCACGTTGACTTCTAGAAATTTTGCGCCTCTCCGCAGAGCAACTGCCGCTTCAAACCACTTGCCACTAATGCTTCTATACTTACTTCCTTTTTCTCTATTTCGATTGTTATTACAACGCTTTAACTGTAATACGAGTGCATATATAGTTGTCTTCGTTAAAGTGAAGATGACAACGGCCTCACTTTTATGCAATTAGAAAATATTTCTGCAAGACAACGCGACTGAGGCATTTAATGCGAATTTATCCTTATGTCATTAAAGTAAGTATAGTGGGTGTACTCAGAAGTCAAGTGTTACTTGAGATACTCGTTAAAACAATCATGTAATGTTACCACAATACTTTACTCTATTACACTGGTTAAAGAACTACATATTTACGTAAATTTCTGTAATTTTTCTATAAAAGAAACTACGATTTCCATAAGAACATAATAGAATTATAACTACTGGTTATCATAATTTTCGCTACACTAAGTTTATTAAAAATTAAAAGTATTTTCATGAATCTTAGTATTGAGTGTAATTATTGAGATATACTATATTTTACGGGAAACTTTACAACATTGTATAATAAATTCTCTTATACCATTCACCCACCACAACAAAATAATAGCGCTAGCTAAAGTCTCCAACAATCACCTCAACTTCGCAACCCACCTCCTACCCTCCGCCTTCTACCTCATAACTATAACCTTATAACAATAATCTCGAGAAAATTTTCCCAGCATCCCACTACCACCACGACCACATTCAGTCATTCACAACGCGCAAACCCTTTTTCCCCGAACGCGCACCTTGATTAAAAGTTTCCCTTATACCTCGCGGATGCCGCGCACGTTCAATAGCTTATTGTGCATTGATTTCACGAGCCGTGCGGATACATCCCCTTTGAACGTGAAACCTCCCGGCGCTGCAGTATAACGCTTTAATAAACCAAATACTCCATTTCAGCTCAGCCCACCCGCAGCCACCCACCGTTGGAAAAGTTTCTTCGGCAAAAATACCAAAGAGATGGTGGGATGGCAGTAGTAGTAGTAGTAGCGCACGGCTTTATTCCCTGCGGGACCGAAGCTGAGGAAAATTAATAAACAATGCCCGCCGCATCCACTTTATTATGGTAACGGAGTCGCGGTTAGAGAGTTTCGCTATTCTATTCTCAGCGTTCTTACACTCCACTATATACGCGTATTTGTCTTATCTCCAAGCGCGCGCGTGGCAAGAGACTCTTCTGTCTTTCTCTCTTTTTATTCCGAGGCGCTTTTGTGCGTGTCTTGGGATGTGCGCGCCTTTTAATCTGACTTAAGGTCTGGATGGGAAGGTCTGCGGACTCTGTAAGAGAGTTTTTTTCGCGGGATGTAATTTCTGTATATGACTTGTTGTATAATTGTTTCTTAATGGAGTTGTGGCAGGTAAAAAGAAGAGTATCAAAATGCGAATGGTATAGTTTACAAAGAGAATATCGTGGAAAAGTGGAAAAAGTTATTGACAGTTGGAAATTAAGTTTATTGAATGTTATCTTTGTTATCTGCTCAGGCGATTTTCAAAGAAAAACGTTTAAAATGTTTATTAGTCGACGAACTCAAATCCTTTGAGAATAAATCTCCTTGATAAAAAGTATTAAATTTTTAATATTAAGTTCGTACGTTATGTTTGAAGCTAGAACAGACTTTAATTAAATTTTCAAATACGTCGGGTTTAATTTCAGCTATATTCCTTTATTCAAAAGAATATCGTTGAACAATTAAACGTTAAGTGTAAAACATACAAAAGCGGCCGTATAGATGAAAATAATTCTATATAGCCAATACAAGAAGCACAATATTTTCACTGTTCCCCAGCTAATTCCATTACTCGAAAGTACAATAATTTTTTAACATTTGATTACCGCAGACGGTCCCACACGTAACATCGCGTTCGACGAAAAAGCAACCCTATCAACGTAAGCACGTGTCACACACTACCACCCGTATATACGCGTCCACGCACGTAGCCGACCATCCCGCAATCATTCTGAAAGCTCCCTTCTTCACAAACAAACAACCATCACATATACACACACAGTAAGCCTATCCCCTATAACCCGAACCTCGAAGCATTCGCGGAAAAAAACCGTCGGCGCTGACCGATAAATTCGTCACCCCGAGATTAGAAATCCAAAAAGACCCCTGCCCTATAGAGCGAGACAAACGTTCGCTCTCACTCTCTTATACCAACGATTGTAAAAGACGCGCACGAGAAAAAAAAAGAGCCACGCGTGTATGTGTGTATGTGTATAAATCACGCGATGGGCGCGGCGAATAATTCAAAGAGAGAGAAACTCGCGCCTAATCTCACGGGAACCTCGCGCTATATATACGTGCGTATGTGTGTGTATGTCCACCGAGGTAAAAAGTCGTCTTCTTTATCGAGCTTCCCCCCTCTCTCTCTCTCTCACTCCCGGAGGCGATTTATCGCCAGGCCGGATATCCGCGGGCGAATCCAATTTTCGAGATATATGGTGCGAGGGAACGCGAGCCTTTGATATTTCGCAGAAGCAGTGGAGAGTGAGAGAGAGAGAGAGGACTTCTTCTTTGCTTACGCGGCGGTGTGGAGGTAGTCGCCTGTCAAAAAGGGACGGATGTATGTGGAGAGGAAGGTAGGAAGGAAGTCGGGACGCAGAGCTTGAGCTTTTGCACGTTGAATGTCTTTGGAATGGTAGAGTATAGGGGTGTGTGGATGAAGAGCTTTGTGTATGGAGAACTACTACGCGGGGTTAATTGTTGGTACGGTTTCCGGTGTAGTGTAGTGGTGTGGAGTACGTTAAAGTGGTGGGTGGTAAAAGAGGTTCGGGTTGGTTGGAGAGAAAGAGTTAAATATTTTATAGAAATGCAGTGGTTGGAGAATCGTCACGAATGAATGTTTGAAATTTAATACTTATAAATATCTTATAAATATTCGAATGTTACTATTACAAGTATAAAATAATTATTTATTAAACTTACAAATAATTGAACCTCATGATTGTCAATATTTCATTCGCAAAACCATAGATTTCGCTCAGAATACAAGTAATTTATTAGGTAACATTTGTATAACCACATTGTCAACAAAAATACATCAACAATATATATTTCTTCCAAAAACCAAATAGCAATAGCTAGCAACACATCCGACCGATAGCACATAAAATACATTCCGATCCTCTTACTCGAAAACCGCCCAAAACGCATCGCCCCTGAGAATCTCACAGATAAGTCAACGACTTCTCTTCGAATCCTTCACCTACACCTCCTCCTTCTCCTTACGATTGACAAATCACGCCGTCGAAAAGTGCTTTAAACTCCACTGGCGCAGCGCGGCGGCGTGCTCGCGATTTTTCCGGGCCGCCAGACGCGCAACTCCTCTCCGCCCGGAACAAAGAATCCTCCTTCAAAAAAAAAAAAGAAAAAAAACGCCTAAAAGCGCCGACCAGAGTGAGAGAGAGATGCTAGGAGAGAGATAAACAGCAGCGGAAAGCAGAGAAAGAGGGTCAGAAAGAGAGAGCTTCGATAAGCGCACTGCGCGCGAAAGAGAGAAAGAGAGAATACGCTGATGCCGCAGCCGATCGCCCGAGGAGCCTTTATTTTTATCCCACCGAGTACCTATACCTACACCTCTTTCTCTCTTTTCCTTCTCTCTCCTCTCTCTCTCTCTCTCTTTCTCATCTCGCGCCTAGTTAGTCGATAAATAAGACGCGGGCAACACCTCCGACGACGACCTTCCCCGGAGAGCGTACCAGCTCTTTCTCTCTCTCTCTCTCTTTTTCTCCGTAAAGAGATTATCGGCGCTCTCTACCTCCATACCCTTCTTTATCGCCGTTATTTACAGCGCGGAGAGAGGGAGAAAATTTTCGCCCGCGGCAGTAGCAGCAGCAGCAACGCGAGTCTATATACGTATGTGTGTGTGTGTGCATGTATGTGTATGAGAGATCGGAAAATTTTTCGCGCCCAATGGTTATTTTACGGCGGTATGGAACGGCGCGTATATATAGGAAATGATTATGCGCCGGAAGTGACTTTGTAGAGAGCCAGTGGAAGGTGTATAGGTTATATTCTATTTGTTGGCGGCTGGCTCTGAATTTTCGATTGCCTGTGTGTGTGTGTGTGTGTATGTGTGTGGGTATAAGGAGGGGAATAGAGTGGACGACGAGAATGGAGACGGGGGCGATATAAAAGGTATTATTGAAGATTTTTATGGGCACTGGCTGGAATTTATATATTTAATAAAATTATTTATGCTTTATATGAAGGATAATAAAAAAAGCTTTATACATTTTATTTATTAGCAACTTTATTTTTTGTTCCAGGTGAGTCCAGCTGACTTGTACGATCAATCTTACGTCCTGACACGTGAGTTTATTATAAGATAAGCTATAAATATAAGTAATAAACTCAGCGTATTTATATAGAACTCTTACAATATTTAAGGAAAAGCTTCTTTGCTGCAAATATTTGCACTCGTTGCCATACTTATAAGACTCAATAACCATCAGTTATCCGATAAAATTTTCCAAAATTCCAAAATCACATAAAAAGTTGGGAAAAAAGCAATTTCCGAAAAGCAAAAATCCGTCCACTATCCTTTATAATATCAACTTTATCCTTACTCTTTTTCTCCCTGAACTCACCGCTCGTCGCTTGGAAAATTGTCAATCTTCCTCATTTCCTGCATCTCTCTCTCTCTCCCATCCTCTTTTTCTTTCCAGCTCTTTTCTCCCATCTCCAAGATCCACTCTTGCAATTTCTCTCTCTTGCGGGTCGTATATATACGGAAATTAGGAATATCGGTGATGTCCTCAGGGAGCCCGGAACACCACGGAACTTGGAATTGTTTTACGGCCGCTTGAATAATCATCGCGGCGACGCGTAATTAATCAGAGCCTTCTTTTTTACGAGCAAGCATGAAGAATTGATATACGTGCGCGTGTTTCGTTACGGGATTTTTATAGTTACGTTGGGAAGGGAGGTTCGTTATAAGTTTTTTTTTGTAGTTCGCGCGAAAGTTCGTAGACGCGTGCCTGTGACGCGTCGTCGCTATTGACGTTGGTGTGTATATATATATGTAGCTATGGGTTGGGTAATTCGCATCGTCGGGCTTCTACCGTCGATGTCACGATACGCCGGAAATTTAGTTGTCGGAGTTGATTGCGACTAGTTTCTGAAAATTTTTTTTACGTTCAATGGTATCGATAATAAATGTTACTGTTATTTCTAGCTTCGAAATTCATTATCAACTTGTTTATTGTCTCCACTGCAGATAATAGAGTAAATTATAAAAGTAGTTTTCAAATGTAATTTATATACAATTTAATATAAAAATTAATTTAATTTTTTGTACATTTGTTTTTTTTTCTTTATTTATACTTTGATGCAGATAAATTTTGATTGTATCAAACAAATGAAAATCTGCAATAATCGTTGTTAGAAATTAAATCCTAAAACCTTGTTCACATCTCACCAAACCTACACGTTTTCAATCTAATCCCTACTAAAAAAACTATCCGGCTAATTTATCAACTCTCAAACTGCACTAAGCCTATCTACCACCTTTCGTCGCCGAAATTCCCTCATTAATCGGTAACCACTCACTACTTTATCCCCTTCCGCTATTCTCCCCTAAATTTCCCTAAAAACCGAATTGACCCACTTGCCCCTTCCCTCGCCCCCCTTTTTTTCCTCCCACCCGATGTGCGTGAAAATTAAACGACTTAATATTCCACCTTCAGCTCTCTCTCTCTCGTTCTCTCTCTCTCTCGTTGGCGTTCGCGTTGGCGTTGGTCCTCACCGAACGAGAAGCTTAATTTAATGGATTCGCGGCTGCGCGCGCGGATTCGATTAAGCCGGATAATGCAATTTAGCCGGCCGCCGGCGCGCATAAATTTTCTTTAATCAGCGCGCGTGCGAGCGGCTATTGTGCGCCGCCGCGAGTAAACGAGATAATTAAATGGCCCGAGCGCAAACAGGCAAAAATGCGGCAATTAAGGAGGAGGAGGAGGCGAATGGGAAAAAGCGAATCGGAAGGTGTTGAGCTATGAAGTAGTGTTGCTGTGGCTGGTAGGTAGTAAAGAGAGTGAGAGAGAGCAAGGGAGTGGAAGTTTTCAGCAGCAAGAGTCTTTTGGTATTTTGTTTGGCTTTCGAGGCTAGTCGCCGAGTTTGGGGGCAAGAGAGAATCTTTTTAAGTGGTGCGAGGCTGTCGGCGACTTTGAGTTTGAGATTTTCCGCTCGCTTGGCAAGGAGGAAAGAAGTTGTTGTCGAGTGTTGTGAAGGAGAGAAAGACTTACGTGCGGGCGGTTACAATCTGTCAAAAAAATGCATAAAAATTTATGAATGTAATTATTAAACATGAAATTGTATTTCTAAAACAAGAATATTGATCCGATGCTGAGTTTTCTGAGAAAAAATGACATAAAAAAGAATAAAGTTTGACATTTACCATAGGCTGTATGTCTGGAGATTGTCCGATTAAACTTTGATACTATCTACTTACACAGTTTTTTGGACGAAAGTAACTGTATGTCGAATGTGAAACTTTTTGATATAATGATTTAGTCTTCTTGGAATTCAAACACGTTCCCTAGAAGAATTTATATGTATTTTTCATTATACATCAAGATACCTTTACACAGAAGTTATTTCCCGCATAAACATAATAAGAGTCTTACGAATTCCATCGATGTGATGAGTAACACCTGTACAAAGTCCATTTTATAATGTAGTTTTTATGCGACGCTGAAACTCTTTTTACGCCAACGCTAATGTAGCTATCACAAAATGCATTGTACACTACCCATGCTGAAATTACTGCGACCTTTTTAGTTAGCTCAAGATTTATTTGCCCTCTAAGAAAGATATCTTCAGTAATATCCTTACTATAACTATCTACTTATGCTTCTGATCTTGCATTCATTAATAAAATTCAAAATTGTTCTGCAAACAATTTATGAAACTCTCCCAACTGTAAAAAAGAACAACATAACCCCACCACTAACCCTCTACAAAAATCCTCCGAAGAAAACCGAAGCAACCAGTGGTCTCCTAGCCACCCCTCACCGCACCCTTTTCACCCCTGCAAAATATTAATTATCCTCCACCGAACCATCTCTACCCCAGCTTTTCTTCCGCACCTCTGGCTTCGTAGAAAACTTTGCTTCGGGTAGAATAAGAATATCCAGCACCCCCCGCCGTTCGCGGGATAATCCGAGGGAAATGAAAGGCGGAAGCAGCAGTCCGCGCGCAAGAAGAACAACAATAAAACCCAGAGGTATAATTTGTCACGGGAGGTGGTGGTGGTGCTGCTGCTGGCCACGAGCCTAGGTGTAAAAGTTTTCCCATTATTATTAACACTTCCACCCCCACCCCCCATTCCAGCGTGACTACCGCGGCAGACCACCGAAAGGCGTACGCGAGGATGTGTAGCCCTCTTGCGAGGGTGTGGATGGACCGTTATGGGGTGCACATGGGTCTAGGGTTGAAGGAAGCGCGGAATTTTGCGAATCAGTTGTAGGTTGTGAATTATTGTGGTTTTTGGGTTATTAGGTGCGTTAGTTTAGTATTCATAAATGGGAAGTGGAGAAATAGTCAACAGGGATTTGGTGGGTTGTTTGTAGTTAGTTTTGCGGTAAAAGAAATTTTTAGCTCCATGATTGTTTAATATATACAGTGATTGGTAACCATTGTGTTTTGTCAAGACATTGGCGGTCTATCGTAGAGCTCACGTAGCAGCCATGGTCTCTTACATATTTCAACATCTTATATTCCAATATATAGGCAAATTCAATATTAAGTGAATATTAATGTGTAGAGAATAGTTACATTTAATAACAACTTTGACAGGTTATGTTGACTATACAATCACTCCTATACATACATTACTATTGGTTATTCATTTTTTCAAATACATTACTTAGAGGAATGTGTCATTGTTAGTATAAATAAATTTTATTATTATATTTCAGTCAATAAATAACCTTGGCTTCACTATATAATAGGAAGAAATTTTCTGTAGAAGATTCGAGTAGCAGTAACGTAAGGCGAATGGAATTTGAAAATTTCGGAAAAAGGTTTAAACTTTTTAAAAATGTGATTAGGGCATAAAGTACGAAGTTGCCAGGAGTCGCTGAAGTATGAAGTAGCGAGAGTTCATAGCTCCCAAGATCAACTCTAAATTTCAAACTTTGGACGGAAATTTGAGAGTAAATTTCGTTAGCTAGTCATTACAGAAAATTTGGCACTTAACAAGTCGCGCAGTTGATTAAGAGTCCACATTCACGGTCGTGTATCCACATTCTCGAAAATTGCTAATTTAAAGTTTGAGTAATACGAAATTTGACGAAAGCCATTTGCTCGCACCTTTGTAGTGTGACTATTAGGGATAGGAAGTTTACGGGCGTATAATTTCACAGTATTGTTACAAGGAGAGAGCGAAAGAGAGAGGGAGAGAGCTCAGGGAAGTTGAATATTATATTTCAGCTTCCTATGCTGTTACTCAAAATATACATCTTTTTTAATTCTACTTTAACCCTTTATCTTTTCATTTCAAACCAGGCGTAGTAAAATTTTATAATAAAATACTTATAAGCAGTAATTTCAACTCTATAACATACACGAAGTTATAAAATAATATTGGCAATAAATATTTTTAATAAAATTCTTCCTTTTTTTCGAAATCATTCAATTGAACTTAACCATGAAAATGCAAGAACACTGTAAAAGATTTCATAAACGATAATAATTATTACCAGAAAACTTTTTCTCCACTATAGGAGAAACGTTACTCCTCAGCATTCCGCACGCATATCACAAAAACCTTGTACAAAAAAGAAACAAATTACCCGAAAACTCCCACCTATCAAAGCCCCATCACACGACCACAAAAAGAACCTATAACTCACCTCTCTCACGGCGCACCTCTCTCCCACCGGTCAGCCACATCACTGACACACAAAAAAAACCACCCTCTCTCTCGAAAAAAAAAATTCGACCTTCAAGCCCCTCCCGCAACCTCTTTCCCCACACACGCTTCCGTATCACTTCTCCGCAAAGATACTATACACGCTCACGCGCGTGCGCCACCCACAGACATACACATACATAGGCCTCGACCGAACCTGAGCTGAATAAAGCGTGAGCGCAGAGGTGTGGGAGGGTAGAGAAAGGCCCGCGCGCGCGTTCGCAACGTGCTACCTGTGGAAATCACGTAGGGGGGCGACGACCGGCTGATGTAACGAGAGCCGCCCGCAGGCACCGAAAGCAGGTCAATGTGATTTTCTTCTTCTTCTTCTTCCTCCGCCGACGCCGCCACTCGCCTTGGTATAAGGTCGTTGCACCCCCCTATACCGAACCGAACTCTCTGTTCGAAGGGGGTACGAGCGCGTTTGCTTTTTTCACAGTACAAGAGGTTGAAAGAGAGAAGACGTCGAAGGGGCCGATTATGGCGTCTTATTAGGGCTCGAGTTACACGGTTAGAGGAGAGAGTGAGAAAGGCTTGAGAGAAAGGGTTGCTGTTTTTGGAAGAGGGAGAGAGAACGCGAGGATAGTGGAATTTCAAGAGATTACGTAATGGAGAGATTAGCGAAAGTAAGGTGATTATGTTTTATAAGGGAGCGGAAGTGTAAGAAACAATTTGATTATACGGCTGATGCGATTAAACGAGATTGGGATTTTCGGCTAAAATGGATTAGCGAGTAGTAGACGACTTTTTTTTACGGTAATAGGTGTGGATTTAAACTTTTTCACGCGAGGATTTAGTTTTGTACTGTACATTTTGTTTTAGCAGGTACATTTTATCTACTACTACGGTTTAAACTTGTTAATCTTTGTTAATTTTAAATAGATTATATAAATTTTTTTCCTAACTTTCTGAATCATTTATGAAATTCAAAATTATTTTTTTTTTCTGTTAAGTGTAAAATATTCAATTGATGTTCTTTTTGCGCTCGTTCATAACTGATTAGTAATTGTTAATATTCTATCGTACTTCATAATTCCAGTAACTATTCTTTTATAATCAGACATATTAATAATAGTTAATCATCTACTACTACCTTATACAATCGAATTTACACTAATACAATACATCATGCTCTCTAAAATATCAAGTGCTAAAATCCATTCCATTCAACGCGACCAAGACATTATATTCATCCGGACATCTAACTTCCACTTTTTACTTCAATACCGAAACCCCATAACTCCAAGCTCTGCCACTTTCCAGCAATACAACTAATGGTCAGGCGCCATTAAATCATGGCGCCTCGAATAATGAAACCCATAAATACTCTCTTTTTCTCTCTCTTCTCGCTAGTGCAAAAAAGATGTATATTACTCTCCGTAGAGAGGGTATGTGAAATATCGCTGCACGCCGATACATCTCGCCGCTTCTTTGAGCTCTCTCTCTCTTTCTCTCTTTTTCCGCGAGAGAACTACTCGTACAAAAACTTAAATTACCGAGAGAGAGAGGGTGAAAATCTATATTCTCCTCTCGAATCGATCGCTTAAGTGCCGCCGTGTTTCTCGCCTCGTATTTCAATCGCTGCGGCCGTTGCCACCGTCGACGATACATTTTTCTCGCGCTTGCACGCGCTGATTTACCGCACGACGCGTGCACGGGTTAAACAATACCACGCCGAAAAACAATGGCGAGCGGCCGAACAAAGCCTGTGAATTTTGGGAAGGGACTACGACGACGCCAACGACGACTATAGTGTTTAAGCGTTAGGGCAGAGGGTGAGTTTGTTGACGAACAATGAGGCATTACGCGCGGGAGTGTTTAGGACCGAGTCTAGACGCGCTGCGATGAGAGAGATAAGGAAACCGCGGGATGGGAGTGAAGCTTTTGTTTTAGCCCGCGAGGATCGAGGAAAGTAAAAAGGGCAAAGAGTTAAACGGTGCGAGGGGCAGGAGGGGATTGGAGATAATTTTGGAGATTATCTACGGGAATTCACGTGAAGATGCGTTAAGAGCATTTTGAAGTGTATTGTTTCGTAATAACGTGTGTTTACGAATGATAATACACTGTTTTACAGACACCTGTCAAAGATTAATGTTTTTAATTATACGTACCTTTTCGTATACGCTTTCATAAAAGTGTATACATTTGTTAGCACTATCAACATAGCTACTATTCAATCCAATAAAATGAGAAAAAGAATTACCCTATCAAGAAGAGCTACAATGCAATTCCAATCGTATAGACAAATACGTAGTCACTTCGGTAACACAAGCGTCGTGCGAATATAATCGTAAACAAAAAGAACAACAACATCGTCGCTATCGTTTTTCTAACAACCAATATTCAAAACTTTCGCAATAACCGAACCCACCGAGAAAAAAAAGGCAGTCCGGGGTCAGGCAGTCAAATACCGATGAATTACCCTCTCCCGCACAGTGCCGAAAGTACGCGCGCGTGCGCCATAAAACTATATAACTCCCAAACTACTCTCCTTCCCCTCGCTCGCGCTCGCTCGCAAGCAAATTTCCAACTTCCGGGAGATGGAGGTTGAGAGGGGGTTGGGGTAGCCTTGCTGATACGTTCCCTCATACTATGCGAGTAGCACCGTTCTAAACTGGAAACACACATGTGCTGAAAAGAGAGAGCGAGAAAAACTCGGAAGAGAGAGAGAGAGAGAGGGAGAGAGGAAAAGACGTCGGGCCGGACGATTGACTTTTTATCGAACGATTTGGCGGAACTGCTCCCCGCGGACGTCGGTCGGTTGGTCCGATAGGAGACTCTACTGCTACTGCTACGAGTACGACTGCTCTGCTCGCGAAGCTGCTGCTGCTTTTTCTTCTTTCTCTCGCTCAGCCAGTCTCTCTCTCTCTTTCCTAGCCCTTCGGATTTAATTGAATCTCGCGCTGGAGCGAGCGGGCGTTCGATCGCTTAATTTTGCACGTCGCTCTCTGGACGGATAAACCCGGCCGTGGCCCCTTCGGGAAAGCAATTTTCCGTTAGGTGAAAAATCCGTGCTGAAAGGTTGCGCTACGAGAAAGGGTCTACTCCTGGTACTGCTGCTGCTGGATACGGAACGAAGGATCGGTCTTCGTGAATTATTTGTCCGTGTGTTTTGTCGGGAGAATCGCTAGTTTATTGCGGTAATTTAGTACTGTCGGCCGTCGTTGTTGTACCGCGGGCTCGAGCGCAAGTGCACACGTCCGTTGAGTGATAAATTGGACGTTTTACAAGTGTTTAGACGTTGTTATTTACCATTTGGGAAAGTAGAAAGATACACACTTGTGAGATTAAATGTATTTCTGATAAAATCGATACGGCGGTTGGTTTTTATAGTATGGGTCTCTATGAATAATACAATAGTTTCCTTAAATAGCACTCTAAATATATACGCGATACGTTATCGAGGACCGGGTCAGGACAGTCTACACTTTTAACACTGATGATAAAACTGACAGACGCTGTCTAAAGACTACTATAACCTTAGCTCCGAAAAAATAAAAGATTTAAACAGCCCTAACCTCACCCACCCTGAGAATAAAATTCATTCTCTCCGCAATTCACTGACGCACATCCACACACATACACACACCCTTCTCTTAACCCCGACAAAATGAAAGACTCCTCCCGGTATGTTCCTAGGGTAGAGACGACACTGTGTCCCTTAATCATGACCGGTGACAACTCCCGCCGTAACCGTAAACGCGCCGGAGAAAAACCCCGAAAACTGCCGGACAATCAAAGCGGCGCGGCTTTTACAACCCGCCCCGCGCGGAAAAATAAACCTCTGGGACCAGCATCTTTCGCTCTAATGAAAAGAACTCCTCTCGGTTTTCATCGGTCCTAACGTCGCGCACCCTAATAAGTTTACCGAACAATCCTGGGGATCACACCATTACGGCAAAAAGACGGAAGCTCCTTCGTCGTCGTCGTCTACGACGATCGTTAACCAGACGACGGCTCGTAACCCGCTTTTAATCCTCTCGTCAAAGCGTCCAGGTTCGCGACACAATGAGTTGCGCGCTTGCCGCTTACGTGCTCGTAGGAGGACACATTCTATTAAGCGGAATTCTACTCCTGGTTCTCTCTCTCCCTCACTGTGCGATCGCGAGAAATCTCGAGAGCTGGCAATAGTGGTGGTAGTAGTGGTGGTGGGCATTGTTTGACTTGATAAATGAAGCGGCCGGGAGGAAGCTGCGACTGGTATTGTGCACGCCGCGAGAGACTGCTGGCGAGCTTTCCGGTATAGCTTGGTAATTCGGTGCGCTCTAGAAGCATTGTGCATATGTGTGTAGAAGTGTACAGTGGTAGCAGTGAAAAATCAACAGACCGTGGTAGCAGTTGGACGATGGTGTGGTTAATAGTCGAAGATGTGTGCTTTAGCTGGAGGTTGGTGGTAATGATTGATTTTGGGTAATTAAATGCAAGTGAGATGCGGAAAATGATGAAATTGTACTTTATTGTCGATGAAGTGATATTGTGAGGCTTTACGTGTACTTTAATGTTTTTATCAATCTTGGTATATCATTTATTGTGAAAAACGCAATAAAATTTATACTTGTTAGAATTAGAAGTATATTTGAAATAAACTTGGCAAGTTTGACATTTTAATGTTTCTTTTAATATAGTCTCTACTATATCATATTTTACCAAGTCTTTATTAGTAATTCCATCCATAAAATCATAATTTTATCTCTTTTTTTCAATTCTGAGGTTAAAAGCAGTTCTTCAGATCTGCCTTGTTATTACCATTAGTTTTACCGCATTTAATAAAAATGTACTTGAAGACTCTACACATGTTGCCTCCAATTGTCCAACCAACCCTAGCCCTTTCCGAAATATCAAAATACACAAAGCCCTATGAAACCCATAGCGCGCAATAAGATTCCGAAAACTGCGCGCATGCTACTATTCTCGGACCCGTTCTTTCCGCGAGGACGCGATTTCGCGAAAGCATCATCTTACTACGGAATTCAGACGTAGAAAGAGAGAGGGAGAGAGAGAGCAAGTCTCAACTCGACTCGACTCGTTCTCGGAATAGCTTGCACGCGCACTTGCAAAGCGTCGGAAGTGTACTTCTCTCTGCGCGACGGTTTTTATAAATTTTAGAACGCGCACGTAGGTTGGATTTGAATACGAGGAGTCTCCCTCTCTCTTTCTCCGCTTCCACGCGGATTTTTCACGTTTCTGAAAAATCTGAGAAAGACGCCAGAGTTCGAGAGATGGTATTTTAGCAATGTACTCCGGTAGGATAAAAGTTTAAGGCTATATATACCATTTGAATAGCTATTTTATTCGTTTGCCTAGGATAAGCGTATATATCGACGTAGTACACACGTGTACCTGATTCATGCACGATCTGGAACTAGAATTATTGAAAAGGAGCAAAGGTAAGCCTCGATCGCCCGTGATAATCGCCATAACTATTCACCGGTACACCTCTAATGCACTGCTGAGCATTATAATTTACACTTGCCTATTGCTAATTAATCATCTCTCTCTCTCTCTCACCTCTCGCCAAACTAATCAAGCAGCCCAACCTAACTCAATATCGTTAAAATCACTCTTCCACCCTATTGTTCCTCGTCTAAACTACATCCCAACTAACAGGGCCTCGGCCATTCAGAAACAGATTGCCGTAGCAACTACTATTGCGCATCAGGTATACACCTACCTACCTCCTCGTCGTCAAAACGTTCATTTGCCCAGACTACGATAACGTTAAAAGCTATTCGAAACTTGTAATCCATTGAAATGTCGCGAGCGTCAACGTTGCAAGCATGGTGCGCGTGTCTGGGTACACACGAGACACAGCCCGCGTGCAATATCGATAGCGAGTTTAACGTTGAGTTGTTAGCGAGCGAGAGTCGCGCAGCTCTTGCTCTCTCGCTCGTCTTTGCTCTGGGAAGACAAACTACGCAGGCGATGCGCGCGGAATAATATCCCCGCGAGAGCGCGTCTCTCTCTCTCTCTCTATCGTTGCGAAATCGGATTTCGTGGCGGAGGTTGGGAAACTGTGTAGTTGAACGTTCGAGAGGAAGGTGTATGTGTGTGTGTGTGTGCTTGTGGGTAAGGAAGACGTAGGAGAAGCTTGATTGGCCCATTAATCATTAAAACTGTTTAAAAGTGGATCTGAGTGTGTGGCTTGTAGTATTTAGGGGCAATGGGGGTTGAGTGCGGAATACGGGAACTGCGTTGGGGGAGGTGGAGTTGGTTAGGTTAAGACGAAGATTACGCTTGTTTGAGTTTCGGCTTTGCAAAATTGAAGAGGTGCGCTTAATGATGGGTTGGATAGTTTAGTTGCAAGGGTTTTAATCTACTGTACTGATCCATCAATAAGTAATAAAATTTAAAGGTTTATTAAAAGAGTAGGAAAATTTTGAAATATTGGTCTTTTCTTTTATTAGCACAATCATATCTATTTGTTCTTAATATGGACGTTACAAATGGAAGAATGATAGTGGTTCACGGACAATGTTATAGGGTTGTAATCACAGCCATCGATACCTCTAAGAAACATTTACAAAATATAATAATAGCAACATTATTAATTCAACAATTCTCACGTCTATCAAAGTTTACCCCTCCCCCATTCTCTCTCCCAAAACTTCACCTATCTTCTTCCAATGACACTCGGCACCAGCCAAGATTAATATTCACTCTCTGAATTTTCAATTCTCACGCACCAACAATACCAGTACCCCTCATCTCCGTCTCCCCCTGCCAATGAACCTCGACTCTTCCAAACTTCCTCTCGCGAGCGAAGAAGCCACGCGCGCGCGTGCACCGGTAAAATCGAAGAGAGGAAAAGCTCCTAAGCCTCTCTCTCTCAGCTAAACTGTGGGCGGAGTCTACACTACGAAGGAAGAAGAAGCCTTTAGGTCGGATTAGGCGAGAGCGAAAATCTCTTCTCGACGAGGAAAAGGTTCCTTCCTTTCTGTCTGTCTCTTTGCCTTTCGCCACAGTTGATTATGACTCTCTTCATAATCTATCAAAAGGTTGAGAGACAGCTTGCGTACGGTGAAGAGGCTGATTAAATTTTTGCGCGATACTCGCTCTGGCCACGCGCTTGGGGTTAATGGTCCGAGCGACCAACGGGCAGATCAACACGTGCTCGCGGCACGTCAGCTGTTTAATTATGAAATTCCATTAGGAAAATTAGCAGTGCTGCTGCTGATGGTGGGGATAGTGGTTCTATTACTTAAGAGGTGAGGTCTTCTTCGTTTCTTTCTTTTTTTTAATTTCGCCAGCAGTCGACCTCCTTTTCCTTCGATGCTTTTAACGGAAGAGTTGGTCTTTGTATGTGTGTGGTAGAAGGGATGTGGGAAGGAAATAAAGTTGAGGGTGATTTTGATCTTAATGAGGTTCTGATGGCTTCTTAAAACTAAAAATGTAGAAATAATCGCAGTTGGTAATGTTAATGGCATTCCAGTTATGTCTTTATAGCGTGAAGTTTATTGTTAGGAATTTGAATGCTATTCACGGTCTAAAATAATGGTATAAATTTCCTGAAATGTCGCTGTGTAGATTATCTAGAATAATTTACGTAAGGAGGTTGGGCAATGACTAGTCTAATTTTATTCTCCAAAGCAACTTGTGACAACCAGGGAAAAGTTGTAGATCTTTTTGTAATATACGGTAAAGTATCACAAAAATCAGTCTGACTAAATCAATACTTAGTCTACTTAAAGTTAAACTTCTCCACAAAGGTGAGGTTGATTTTTTTGCTTTCTCCATGAAAAAGCTTTATTTTTTTAAATTTTATATACTTTACTCTTCCGCACAACAATGTTTTAATTAACTAGTTAAATCAATATTATTTTGTTATACATATCTTGGAATTATTTTTAAAAAAATTTCCCAGATATTATTTCGGAAATCTACTACGATAACCAAGTTATCTTGATTATTTCTTCCATTGATTTTTTTTTGTAAGCTATCACACTATAAAACCAAAACTTACGAATCCCCCATACCCAGTCTCTATTACAAGAACCATCGCCTCCTCTCTTTCCTACCTCACCTAAGTACGAATCCATTTCTCCGTAATCGTTTACGTCCTCAGCACCTCTCTTCGTCTCTCTTTCCCCAAAACAACCTTTGCGCAACCATCGCCTCCTCCTCTGTCTCGTCCACGCAATTTTAGACCATCCTTTCGTCCCGCCCATTACGCGACTCTTTCTTCTCTCTTCCCTTCCGGCTAGCACCAGAGAAAATCTCCGCTTACGCCTCGGATCTTATTAAGCGTTTCGTACACTGCGGCTATTTATAAAGGAGAGCAAGTCTCGTCGTTATTATTATTGCCAGAGTACTGATTGTAACAGACGGGCATGGCCAGGTTACGGTAGATTGCGTCCGAGAAGCAGCAAAGACGCAGTTGCAGTTTGGGTTAAGAGCCAGTTCTGCTTCATCGCGTTGTTACGAGGGGCTAAAAAGGGGTAATGCGCACGTGAAAGAGAGAGGTAGAATCAACTCGCGTGATTTTGCGCGCAAGCTTTTGTGAAATTCAATAATGCGAGGTATACGCATAACACGCGCTACTATGAAATTTCACGTTCGGATTCGCGTAAATCTGGCTTCGCAACGGTAATATTTCACATGCTCAAACTACGCATTGTTTACGTAATAATAAACTCCGATACCTTCATCAAAAAAACGTACAAACGAACCAACAGCAGCAGGGCAGCAGGCGTGGGTATAAAAAATGTTCTCCGCAAAAAAAAAAAATCTCCGGAAAATTCACCATTGTACCGTTGCTGCCAGACCAATCGCCAGTCCTATACACCGAAATAAAAAGGGAAAAAACTATCCGCACACCTCTCGCTGGAAAAAAAATCTCTCTACCAACTCTTTCGCGTATTTCAATCATTCAGACCGGTCGACCGGTCCCATTCAACGGACCGTTTACTCTCGACAAAGCCTATACCAATGTCGATACAAAATATTTCGGCAACGCGTGGTCGCCACGCATTTACAACGGCAATTTCCGCGGCTCTTTGTCGTCATCGTCATCGAAGTCATCGAGAATCTCTCTCTTTACTGCTACGCGTGAGTTTTCAATTGATCAGTCACACACGTGTGACTGTATGTGTGTGTGTCTCTATATGCGTGTATATATGTGTTGGTAGTACTATTCGTGTGAATTATGCATGACTCACACGTAAGCCGCTGCTCGTTTGTATTCCGCGGGAAGAGGAGGCCAATCAGCGATGATAGCGCGCCGAATCAATAATGCTACTGCCGCACAACCACGCTCGTGTGGCACACACGCTGCGTCTCCGTTGAGATAGAGAGAGAGAGAGAGAGAGAGGCTTTGACGCGCGATATTGCATATTTGGCCGAATTGATGATGACGATGTGTATGCGTCAGTGTGTGTGTGTGTGTGTGCGGGAGAGACAAGAATTTCCGGTGGGATTGTGCAACGAGGGAGATGAAAATTTGTGTATGTATATGTATATACCTATATGCGTGTGTATAGGATGTATCGGCTTTTTGAGGGCGCGCCGAGGGCTTTTATCGGGCGCGGTTTCGCGCGTCGAGTGCCGAAGGTATAGGACGAATGGATGGATGGTACGCTAGATGGAAATGTTTGCCGGGATTGGTTTTCTTTGTTCGCGTTTAATAGTAATGAATGAATTCGGTGTTTTTATTTTATTAATCGACTGATTGTGCTGTTTGTTTATTTGTTGCAGGTAAATATCTCTATTGTGCTTGCTGCAATGCCATTGCTATCAAATCGTGAGTTATATTATTGTTTGATTAAACGTTGGTTATTCGTTGAAAAGGTGATATTTTAGTTTGCGAACAAATTAGGAAAATTAAAATTTCCTTTTATTAAAAAATAAAAGGACTTTTTAAAAAAAAAGATATAATTATTAGAACTAAGGGAAAGGGTCACGTTTTCGAGAAAAGATTAGTAGAGTCGTGTCAGTTACCTTACGTTTTCATTTATACCACAATAATCATTCACAAATGTTTTCCACACATACAAACCCATACAGAACTTATCAAACTTGCCATGGCACGTATCAAATTCATCATTCAGAATAACCGTACCCCACCACCATCATCACACACGCACGTCAAACTCTTCGCGCGTTCACTTGTTAATACAACCCTCCGCTTCCTCTTTCTACCCCTGGCGTGGATAAACGTCCCCATAATGGGCAACGTGACTGTCAGCATCTCTCCCCCCTCTCTCGCTCTCTCTCTCTCGCTCTCGCTCGAAAACAGAATTGCTAAAACGTTCCTCTCACGCGGCAGCATGTTATCTACTGTTTCAAAATATCTTCATTAACGCGTCGCGTAAGCGGAGACGCGTCGCACGGCTCATATGCCTCAGACGCTTCGTGTTTAGCAACCGCTTAGGGTGAAAGGGTTGGAGGATCTATTTTTTTTTCAGGTCTGTTTGATGTCGTCGTGCAAGAGTATACGACGAGGAGTAGGAAAGAGCAGCTGGAAAAGCGTTTTAAAGATGTATTCGGTAATGGTTCGAGCTCGCGCTTCTTAAATATTACACATCATCCCTTCGTCTCTCGTCCTCTTATCTTTTCCACGAATCGATAAGATTACGCCGCGCTCCATCTTTAACCTTTCTCTTTTCTCCTTTCCCATTCCACCTTTTTCTCCTTACAAAACCTTTACCACTAAGACCGACGAACTCCGCTCGCGACCGAATCGAGAACAGTTTCCGCGAGACAGACGACGAGGTTCTCTTCTTTTCGCGGGGCAAAAAACATCGATTCGTCATACGCGTACGGGGGTGAAGAGACTCTTCTCTCCTCGGTAATTATCTCACCGCGTTCCTTTTGTCGGCGCCATGGTTAGGACAGTGATGGATGCGACTCGCGCGCTTGCCCCTTCATCCATCATTTTCACGCGAGCCAAAGCCTTCCTTCTTCGATCTTTCTTTAGTACTACTGGTTGCGATGGTGGTGATAAAGGTGGTCTCGTCAATTACGAGTAATTATTGCGATATATTTTCATGAAAGTTCTTTTCGGGGCTGTGTGGTTGTAGGTGCGAGGTGGGGTTGAATGTACGACGCGGAGGTGTGAAGAGATTGAGAAAAGGTTCGGGTTGGATTGGGTTGGTTATTGGCAGTATTGTGGGTGATTTATTGCTACGATGAAACGTGATTTTGTTGTTCATTATGTAGAAACGTACGCTATTACATTTGTGTGATTTAGAGATTATTATAGTAACAATGGTATGTATTGGGAAATAAGTAAAAGCTATCAAAACATAGATCAAATATTTGAACTGATTCTGATAACATAGATGTCTATATTGTTGATACATACATAAAGAGTAAGTAGTAACATCGTGCGTTCGCCAGACACATATATTTTTATTCGGGTGACAATGGAAAAGCTTGCCGTCTACTATTGACAGTATTTCAACACTGTAACATTTTCTAAGCCATAAATTTCTACATTTTAACCGTATCATTCTTCTGCTACGCCAAACAAGCAGCCAATATACGTCATATTACAAACTAAAATCAACCCCAAATCTTTCACTCGAACCTCACAATAATAAGATCTTTCTTTCCAAAAAAGCACCATAATCCAATTTCGCCGGTACTCCATCACAGAACCCCGTACTCAAACTCAGCCATCCCCCGCGTGATCTCGAATTTCACGCCAAAAATCACCCCCACCCTCGCTCTTTCTTCTCGTCTTTCCCTCGAATTCCAAAATCTGTCGATAACTACCTCTTCAAAACGATGGGGATTGAGAATTCTACCCGGGGACAGATGAGGTCTTTCGATCCAGGCGACGTTCTCGAGATTCTCGAATCGAAGTGGAGAGAATGAGAGAGAACGAATCTTTTATTAGCGCGTCCTGACTTGCGGTTCCGCGGTTCTCCCTGAATACGAATTCTTGATTTATCCATGCAAGGGGGAGACTCGGATTTCTCCGCGAAGAGGGAGAACGTTGGTGTCAACGTTCGGTTCACTGTTTATTTACATATTTTATCTCGACTGCTAATATATGATCGTGACGAGACAAGGGTAATATGTATATTTGATAGGTGACTCCAGAATTTGCGATGGCTTGTCGCTGTTATTTTTTCAGAAGAGTGACAATGCAAAGTTTGGAAGATTGGTAGTGAATGACAATGAATGACGAGATACTAATAAATATAGCCTTACGTTTAGTTAGAAATAGTATTATTATTTTGGTAACATGATTAGAATTATTCGAATAGAATAAAAGAATAGATCGATGACTCGTATTCATATAAATCTAATTCACGCGAGCATTCAATATAATTCTAACTCGTAATTGCATGCAATAATATTCGAACTCAACGACTTCGGTTACGAAAACTACGGTTTCCAAAAACGAAAAGGATTACGGTATTCTATTTCTGAAAAAGCCTTTTGAAACTATTTTCTTTCATTTAAATGTTTTCCAGTGTTTTTTTATCACATCCTATACGAAAAAATATTTGGAGAATTGAACGAAACTTTTTTTTAATATTTTTTTAACATTTTTTTGGAAAAAAAGCTGGTTTGCCTGAAAAATGAGTGAGATGAAAAAAATATTTCACATCTTTTATGGTTCGTGACACAGTATTGATTTTAGTTGAATTAAAAAATTTAATTAGTTTTTTTAATTAGAGTTTAGACGATGCAACGTGAATATTTTAACAATATTTCTAAGGCCTTCGATTTTTAGGAGCAGAATAGTTCTTTATAATATATTTTTGCCTTTTAACTCCCACAATTTTCTTATAAGATCTTCAATTCAATGTAAGACATTCAAGTAGCAAAGCTTACTAAATTCTTCACAAATATAGACTTTAATATCCTTTTCAAATCAAATCTACACGCCAATACTTAAATTCTACATCAACCAAAATATCCTATTCAACTAACTTACCTAAAAACATTCCCAATCCACACTCACATCACTATCAACAACTGACATCTTCGAATAAGACTTTCTCCTTCATCCGCAGCAATGATAGTCGGTATGAAACTTGACGGACGACGAGTCGACATCGTCTCCTCGCAATCGGGACGGACGTCTGTGGCGGTCGTCCGGCCGCGACGATCACCGCAACAATTACGTTATCACTCGGAGCTCGCCGAGAGAAACGCCGTGAATTCCCTCACTCGCTTACCTTCTCGTACCGTGAGCATGAGAGAGAGAGAGAGAGAGAGAGAGAGAGAGAGAGACTGAGACTGCGTTGAATTAATGGCCCGGGGATACCCGTGTCTAACCTCCTTAGCCGGGATTAGTACTGACACGGATGGCGTGTCATTGGGAAGAGCGAGATTCTCTCTTACTCGTCAGAGCGGGAAATCCTTCCTTGACCAAGCAACGCGGCCGAGAGCGCGTTGTTCATTATACCCGTGGGGATAAGCGAGAAAACAATATATATAGGTATATGTTGGTGTGGTTAAGAGGAATTCAGGAGATGCTGGTAGAGGTTTTTGCGTGAGAGAGGTGCGGAAGTAAAGCGGTACGCGTTACGGTCGCTGATGACCGCGGGGGTGATTTGTTTAGCGGATACATGGTGATTGTTTTTTTTTCACGCGAAATGTTGGATGGTTTGTTGTATTAATGGATGTTTGAGGGTGTTTTGTGATTTGATTGAAAAGATGAATTTAATGATATTTTTTTTCTTGAGGGATTATTAGATAATCGGATGTTGCTAATGAACATATAAAATAGAGAAAAACTTGTCATTAATTACACAATTTTAGGTCTATTTTTCGACAATTTTACATAATCAATTTGGTTCTACTGGAGGCTATTAATTTATTTTCAAATCAATTAGAGACAGGAAGAACTTTTAGAGACCCTAAAATTAATCACTTAACAGATACCCGACAATCCAAAGGGGTTATTTAATGATCTTTTCCAATTAAACATATATATTTTTGACCTTTAATCAACCGAAATTTGGTTAAAAGCTCGCCAAACAGTCCGGTAGTCACCTTCGAAACCGGCAATCCATTATAGTTAATTAAAATAACTCTGTTAACAAAATTACTACAAAGCCATGTATTTAAATTCATGTTCTCCGAATCATCAATTAATTTACTCTCGTTAATCGAAAAACATTTTCACGAATTCCCAAACGCTATACCACCCCCCTCAAATCATTTCCCTTGCATAATTAAAATCCAACATATACATGTACACGTACAGGGCGATTCAATTAGACCGTCAAAAGCCGACACCTGCCAGAGCGGAACTTGCAATTTCCCTCTCAGAAAACACAAGCGGTAGCGGCAGCAGCAGGAACCTGTGTGGCACTACTACTACCACTCCTCGAATATTATACTCCACTTTCGAACCTCTCTCTCTCTCTCACTCTCTCTATGCATATATTCGACGCTGTCGAGTGAGATATTTTCGCGTGCGCGTGTATATATGTATGTATAGGTGGGCATGAGCAATAGCGACGATGTCGTTAAACATTTGCCTTGAAAACGGTAATGCAGAGAGCGGCGGCGCTCCGGAATAGAGAGAGACTACGAGTGGAAACTCAATGTAGCGCCAGCGGCAGCAGTCTTTTGATATTTAGTATAATGACTTTGGAAAACGCTCGCGGGAAGCGTTTCTATTTCGCTGATGCGCGAAAACGCCGCGCTCTCGCGTGAATTAAATTCCATGATGCGAGTAAGAGAGAGAGAGAGGAAGTGGGAGTGTTATCGGTATTATACGGCGAGAGAATTTCGTTCGCTCTCTGCGTTTATGTGCAGTAGTTTGTTCGGTATTGAGGCTTGCGTTGCGGGAATTCATCTTGTGTTGAAGATAAAGTCTGTAGGAGATGGTTTCAGTGGATGGTAAATAGGTACTTAAGTGTATCTTATTGGATTTTGTTGTAGTGTGGTAGTTATTTTTTTTTTATTCAGCTTTGACTATGTTTCAAGGTGGATGAAAGCAGTTTCAATAGAAAAATTTAATCAGACAATAAGATATTAAGGTCGGATCATTTTAATAACATTTTACAACCGAGTCCAGACATCACGATCCGATCATCTTCGAGCACCTCCTAACTACCATCAAACTTTATTCATCAACTCTTGCACGAGTATACTTAATCAACAACTATCCAACTCCCATGCGACCCCTAACCGTTTCCCAATACTCCCATTCTCCATTTACATAACTAACGTACGTTTACTTTTCTCCTTCTTCATCTTCATCTTCTATCCACCACTTTCCACTCGTCACTTCCTACCTCGCGAACTTCATCAACCTCACTCACTCTAGTTTCACGTCACAGCAAGTAAGCAAGCGAGCGCAAAGCTGTAATCCAGAAAGAGCAGCGTGTATCATATACACAGCAGCTTGGCCGCTTTAATAAAGGCCTTGCGCGCATATCGGCCGGATAAGCCGCTGCTGCTGCTGCTGCTGCTGCCAGGGGGGCTAATTCTCTCTCCGAACTTTGTGTACATGTATGTGTGTGTGTGTGGAATGAGAAGAAGGGATATATATCGGGGAACGTAGGACTTAGCGTTGCTTCCAATCGGAATTTCAAATTTCCGGTATATGTATGTGTGTGAGTGAGTGTAGTGCCAGCACACGGCAAGAGAGAATGGAATGTTAGACGCGAAGTTTGATGGGAAACAGTGTTTCCTCACCCTCTCTCGTTCCTTCTCTCTCTCTCTCTCTCTCTCTCTCTCTCTCTCTCTCTCTTTTTTTATTAAACCGGTTTTCGATTCCGTGTTTTGACAGTCGCTCGCGCGTTGATTGCAAGTGTGTGTGTATATATATATATGTGAGTATAGGAGATAGGAAAGGGACGAAGAATTGGCTGTCTGTGCGAGTGTAATTTGAATTTCGATTTGTTTAGAAGAGGATGGGGAAGTTGTCACCAGAGTTCTCCGGAGAGACACACACACACGTCCGACCGTAGTTTGATTTTGATTATATCCGCGTTGTTGTCGAGGCTTCTTTTTTTTTGTTTTTACCTCGGTGGTCGCGCCAACGGAGATGACTTTTCGGCGTAGCCATTGGGATGGGGTTACTACTACTACATGTGCGATAGCGAGTACTTCGAGATGAGTTTTAGGCGGAAAAGCTGTGTTATAGTTGGAGTGCATATTGAATTTCTGTTTCATTGATTTCGATGTACATTGTTGTTACAGTTTTAACGAATTTCTGTGTCATTGAACGTCGCCATTGCTGCGTGTAGCGATTGAAAGTATAGCTCGAACCAATTACCGTTTATGCGTAGAAGCTATAAATGTATTAGAAAGTTTCGTATAGGTAATAGGGAGAGAGGATTAGAACGATAAACTATCGATTACCAAATTCGGTATACAAATTAACGCGGAAATCGAAACTTTCCAAAACAACATGCCTAATGACGCGTATAAGCGATCGTAGCGTTATTGTTATTATTACTATTATTAGTTGCGCTTACAACTATAACTAGACGCTGTTACAAAGCGTTCAGTGCAATCGCGCCGTTAAAGCATTAAATTCCTCTCACGTGTACCGGACGAAATCTCTCTTTCTCTCCTCCATCCCTAATAAAACTTCGCTTTTCAGCTTGGCCAAGCCGAAAAAAAATCCATCCCCAGGCTCTTGCCTCCATCCTCGTCCTCCGGTACTTCTCTCTCGCTGCAAATTTGATATTCAAATTGTCGCGCGCGCGCGCGTGTGTTCGTCACAAAAGAATCCACCCTCGCAAAAACTCTCTCTCCCCGAGCCACAGACATGCTAAAATCAAAATAAGAATAACGCGAATGTGAATTGATACATATACACACAGACTCATATAGGTATACGTGTATAAGCGAGTGAGTCGTCGCAGGTGCGTTTGTATAATTGCAGTAGCGCGCGCGCACACGAGCAGCATATAAGCGAGTTGAGAATTTGATTCGAAACGGCGATTTTGCTCGATTATCTACATGAGTACGGAAGAGTACGCGTGTATCGTATTTCCCTGGATATTCCGTTACTCGTTGTGCGTTGTATGTATATATATATACCGGGTAGGGAGAATCGACGGTCCGTACTCTTGCGGTTGGTTTCGTCCTGGTTTATTTACCCTGGGGCAGGAGATGGGGGAGGTTAAGGGTTTGGGGGGCAGCGGTTGGTAAGAAATTCGAGCTTTGATTCTGATTGGGAATATGATTGCGTTAATGTATATTTGGCTCTAAATGTGGTTATGGAAATGGATGAAAACGATGAGTTTTTTGGGCGGCGATTCATTGAAATTACATTAAATTCAATTAATATGAGGTCGTCCTGTTTACTTGATTTGATTACATTTTCTGTAATACATATAATTAATTTAACGTAAATTGTTCGATCCATTTTTTTGTTGCCTTTTATGGGAATTAAATTTTAGTTAAATGGAATTTTGTTTTAACACTGTCAGGTTGTTATGACGTGCAATAATGAAATTTCTTTCACAATTTTAAATTGTGCAAACTATTACTATAAACAGTGCAGCAAAATATCAAAATCCAATATTTGGATTCAAAACAAAGTTAAATTTCCATATTTTGATATTTGCGTAACTCTGCATCTCTGCGCTCTGTTGATTTTCAGCATTTTCAAAAATAAAAGCATAACTCAACTATACTGCATATAAAAATCCACAAATTATAAAAGAATTTACTTCTTAAAACCGATCAAACAACCTTTAAAAAAAAAGAAAACATTGTCCCACCACATGAATTTCCCAACACCTCGTCGAACAAAGAAACCCATCGCCCTTCTTCCCTCGAAAAGGCTATTCTCCACCCTACACAGTTACGCTTCGTCTCCGCGGTGCTACTTTATTTTTCACGACACCGAGAGGCGTACTCCCTACCCGTTTGTAATGCAAATCCAGTATAGCGCGACTATAGACGGTAAACGCGGACTTTATCACAGCCGAGAGGGCATCAATGGGCGCATCAGGTTCGTTAATTCCATTGATTTCCTCTCCTACACTCTCTGTCGTCTGCGCGAATCCCTCTTTCTCTCTCACTGCTCTCTCAGGCTTTGTCTGAGCGCGCGAGCGCAAGTGCGCGCGCGCGCTGCTGTAATAATGGGATGCGCGAAAGGGAGGATTAGAGCGCGGTTTTCGGCGGCGGCTCGAGGCGGTTAGCATCGAGTGAGAGTGACACGGTGGAAGTGAATTTATAGAGGGTATGGTGTTGTCAAGGGTTGCCATACTTTTTTTTTGTTGGTTTTATGTAATCGTACAAGTAGAATAAGTAGTAGAATCAGCAGTTTCGAGGTATAGAGAAGATTATTTCTTCATTTCCTCATTATATTGTATTTGATATTCAATTACATATGATTTATTTCTGGAAGAAATTATAGTTAAAGAATAAATAACGTGTTTTGTGTTTAACAGAACGATTGTTTTAATCCTGTGAATTTGAAAAATTAGTGCATCACCAGTTACATTTTTTCATTTTCATCCAACTAATATATACTTTAATTCCTTACGTACTTAAATACTAATTATATCTTTAGAAAATATTAAAATATCACTTTTTCAACTGAATATACTGACCGAACCGTATCAATATCTATTCACCCTATTCTTATTTATTACACAAATATACACAAAACAATTAAAACTAAATATCTCGCAATCACCTTTCCCATTTCTCCAACTCCATCCATAAATACCGAAAAACTCCCCTTACACTCAGCACCCACATCCATTCCGCAAGCTTCGAAAACCGCCATTAAAACCAATAATTATATCCTTCCTCACCCTCTCTCCATCTTCTTTCTTTTTCACCCTCCCACGACAAAATTGATTTCATCCCGGTCGCTCCTCTTTCTCTCCCATATCACATTCTCTCTGTCTCTAACGCGCGGGTATACGCGACTTTCAGCTCCATTACACTGTAAACCAACTCCCTCTCTTCTCTTCGAATAAAATTTCACCGGCGAACAAAGGCAAACGCTTATCGCATCGCAGCTATCTTATATACGCCACCCCCACTGGCAAGAACAAAAATTATATAAAAGTCAAGTGAGAGAGAGAGAGAGAAAGCAGGGGAGATAATTGGGCAAGCTCTAAGCGTGCGCGCGCGTGTGCTATCGGTCGAATTAATCTCACGAGTTTTTCAGTTTCTTCTTTGGGATCTCTCGCGAGCCATAAATACGAGATAGCCATCGTGTCGTCCAAAGGAGAGATTTATTATTATGGACAATCGGATGGGACCAGCGCGCCGTTACGATTATGTTACTCTTCTTCGAGTCTCCGAGGGGTTGGTTATACTTCTTTTTCGGAAGGGAGTAGACGCAGACGTGACTGCGCAAACAGTTGAGATTGATTCTCGAAGCGAGGTAAATGAGACGAGAGAGAGAGAGGGAGAAGGAACGAACGTCTGGAGTAAATCTTGTAACGTCGTGTATATAGTTGAATGCGCAGGGAACTGCGAGGAAACGGATTATATTTACAGCACGTCAATATTTGCACGTCGAATGCGCGCGCTAACATTTTCGTGTTTCCGGTAGATTTTTAAAGCGAATAGTGAATATTATATTCCGAGTTAATTTACGAATAGCAAACATTGTGTTATTAATTCTTTTTTTTTTGCTTACTTGAAAATTTTGATTGATAGTCGTTATAAAATTTTTGTAAAATTCTTTATTTTAAAATAAAAAATTTATCAATTATAGAGTTGTCCGAATTCAAAAAAGCTGCAGCTGAATTGTTATAAAATGTTAAAAGAGAAATCAGATATACAGAAAATCCATTTTTGCATGTAAAAATTCGTTATCTGGAATATGAAATTTGAAATTTAAAATTTTCACCTCACTCGTCAATTTTATTTAACTTTTCAGCAATTTTCACCAGTGAAAATTTATATTGGATGTTTGCGCTAATCAATCGTCACACGTCAAAACATCTCTCGTGAAATCTGAAACATAGTCGTAATGTCGGCATTTCAATATTCATTCGGACACGAGACAAAATAATAACAGCTCAAATGTATATTAATTTACTGAGTATAATACACTTTACACTAAAATCGACTTTTAAACTTTAAAAAATAACCAAAAAATCTCAGCCTTTCAAAAAAAGCAAGCAAACCCCTTTAAACCAATAAATTAACTTATCAACAACCTCTTCCAAAATAAATTTCCCTCGCCGCCTGTCGAATCGACGTGCGCCCTCGTAGAGAGCCCTATCATCGCCTCTCCTCTCTCTCTCTCTCTCTCCTTCGCCTTCTCTTGCTTCCCTCTTCTACTTCCTCAATTTCCCGCTGCACAGGACCCTAACTCGCTTTGCCGAAACATTTAAGTCTCCCACACACCCGCATACACATACTGAATTAGAATCCTGCACCTCGCGTACACACGTTTTCTTCTTTATCCCTACTAACGTGACGTTTAAGCGTATACGACTCGCCTTATGTATATACACACCTGCTACATTCGTACTGAAAAACGTCGAGGTGTCGAGGTTTAGAGAATGGTAGGTAGCTTTGTTTACCCCCCCCCCCCCCAGCAGCACAAGCGCTTCCTTTTCGCCGTGTGTTTGGCTGGGCGCAGACGTGTGCGGAATTCACAGAGAGAAGAAGCAAAAGTTTGTTGCTGCTGGTTGTGAGCTGCTAAAGGTGCAGAGCGAAATTAGAGGTGTTTTTTTTTCAAGGAACGCGAGCGAGCGAGGAATCGTTCTTGATGGGAATTGCAGTGAGGGGAGTTGAAAGGTAAGCTTTTGGGTTGAGAGACAGAAGGTCGAATTTAAAATGTGAAGCGGTGATGGTGGTTACGCGGCAGTCTAGGATTTATTTGCTAGCTGGAAATTGAGAAAAGATTTATTTGGTGCTGCGTTTAGTGTGTCTTTATTGAATAGATATAGAAAAAGAGTAACAATAACAACTAATAAAAGATAAAATATATTTTGGTTTAATTAATTGTGGTTTTAAGTGTATTTATTCTGAAAAATGGACTATTGAATTTAATTTTAGATTTAAATAATTCTGAATCTCATAACTGATTCATGTTAATGATAGCCTTTACAGAGAAGATCTTCCATAACGACATTATGATATCATCCAGATTTATCGAGTTACTTCATTATTTTCAGATCCTTTGGTAGAGACAAATGATGTAAGGATATAAATTTTCATTTCAATGGAGTTTAGATTACATAATGATTTAGATAACATTATTATACTTCATCTTTTAAAAAACAATTTAAAAGTCAAACGCCAAGACTGATTCCACAAAACTATTCATGTATACGAAAAAGTACTGGTCTCACCATATCAACCCTTTCACACATTCACCAATTAAAAATTTCCTTATTCATCAAACAAAACCCATCATCAAGAATTAAAATACCCCGTTACCCCTAATAACTACGCCTGTTCAATCCTCCGAAACGACCGTCCGAATCCTCCATCATCTAAACCCTTTCCACCAAAAGATCTCTTCTACCAAACCTCTACTACTACTACTACCACTCCAACAGCAGCAGTCGTATCTCCGCCTTTCCCTAATCGACTCCATAAACTCTCCACTTCGATTTTTCCTCTCCTCCAACGATCCACCTCCTTACACTTCCATCTAGACGGCTAATTTCGGCGTTCACTGCGCGCTGAAAGCCCAACCGTCTGGCCGCCTAATTACCTATAGGAAGCTTCTCTCTCCGCGTTCTCGCGCGCGCGAACCCTTCCGCGTCGCTTTTCCATTTGTCAGTCTGTCCGTCCGTTCGTTCGTCCGGTCTATGCGTGTATATATATATACGCGTGTGTGCGTACGTGTAATTTCCGCGCGCGCGAGAACGCCAGACGCGACGGAATTATTAAGCGAGAGGGAAATTAAGTGCCGGCTCGCGTAATTCGTTCGAGCGTTTTCGGGAAGAGCAGTGTATAGCAGTAGCAGTAGTAGCAGCAGTATAGCGGCGCTAATCCGTCGTCGTTATAGCTGAGAGCGTGAATTCGCGATTGTAGTGCGTGTTAGGCGTGTGTAGAGTACGGATGGTACTTTTAAGCGTGCGTTTAGGGCGTGTAGGTGTAAAGGGTAAGAAGGAGGAGGAGATGGTAGTGGAGGCTTTTTGAGAGGGACAGCTGGCGGTGCATTTTAGAGGGAATTTTCGGGTGTAATGACAGTGAGTGGTGGAAGGGTAAAGGTAGGTACGTAGATATGATGGGTTCGTTTGAATTTTCCGCGTAATCAGGGTAATATGTACTTCTCATTAGGGTGTAGTTATTTTTAAATTATTTTATTGAATTTAATTGGCGGGAATCAGTCTAATGATGATTATATATATGACTGACCATTTCAAATTGCGTACGTAAGAAAACTTTTAAATGTATTAATATTGTTTCTACTTAACCATTCTTTTAAATTATATTATCTTCTTTATTGGCGGTTTACCATTTTAGATAAATATTAAAGTCAAGGAAAATTAACTTGCATATTGGAAACTCAAACACCAATTTCAAGGCACATTCAAATTTCTAAACAAACCACGAAAATTTACAATTCAAACATACGGTATCAAAATCATCATGACTTTTATAAACTCCATCGCCCACTAAATCTACATATTACTGAGCAAATTGTGCAACAAAGATTCAACATATGTACGCACATACACACAGCATCTCCCTCTCTCTCTCTCTCTCTCTCTTCCGTGTGTTTATTCCGTGCGCGCTTGCGCAAACGGCTGAACAACAAACTCATTTGCCGAATCAACAATTAACGCGAATAAATAACGAGAGGCAACCATTGGGTTACCTCCGCGCGTGTTTTTAATTTTCCTCGCGTGCAGCACACGCCTCGAAAATCCCGATCGCCAATAATTTCCGTGCGGTGCTTTTGTTTACACGCACTAACTTCGTTGCTGCAGACAGGCGGGCGAGTTTTCTCTCTTCGAAAGATGAGGCAAGTTGTCTGTGTTACGACTGTATAAATCGAATATTCGACTCGAACCGAAAACACTGGGAAATATATTTTAATATCTCGCAAAGAGAGAGAGAGAGGAATGCTTAATTACATTTGAATTCTATATTATATCGCGTTCAATTTTGTTTATATTAATATTAATTTTACCAAAAGGCTTTTTTGTAGGTACGAATAAACACGAATTCTTCCCGAATTACCTCGCTTTTATCATCGAAACTTCATCGAACAAAAAACTAATTTTTCCAGCGTAAAAACAGTACCCCTTTAATTCCCTCCCCATTTACAAGCTCTCCAGTGGCTTTCCATTTTTTGAAAATAAAAAAAAAGCCTATTAATCGAACCCGAAGCGCACCCGCGTTTATCGGTAAAATTTCAACCCTCGGCATCAATAATCCAAGCTATTCCAGCAACTTTTTACCTTACGCGCGTATATATATACGGACCAGTGCACCGTGAATTTTCAAGCCAGTACCTATTGTTTACACCTATAGGTGTACACACTTTTCCGCTCGGCGTGATTAATTAATTCGACGTGGCGGCTAATTAAGCCTCGTGCGCAGCCAAGTACGGCAGTTTCATTATCGGAAGCCTATCGGCCAAGGAATTCCAGCGTGATGTCCTTTAGGGGACGAAGGTGGAATTTCGAGGTAGAGGTAAGGAGAGGAGAGAGTTTTTGCGGTGTTCAGGCGCAGAGCTACCGTCGCTGATGAGATGAGGGATGATGGAAGTTTCGGTGGTGCGCGTAATTTTGAGTGATTAATGAGGGTGTGGTGTGTGTGTCGTCTAGACGACGGAGCTGGAAAAGAATTGTTCGGGAGGAATGGGTGGTGGTGGTGGTGGTGTTGGGATTATAAAGTAATTTTTTATTGCGAGAAAGGAAGGTTTTATGTCGTCGTGATGGAAGGATAAATAATGGCGGAGTTATGGCAAGCTGGTATTTTGTAAATTTTGTAACACGCAAAATATTTCGTCAATTTTAGTCAAGTGATATTAATTTATATTTTTTTTTGTGTTACAGGTAAGCAGATGTGTAACTTTGGTGCGGTTTTTGGTGGGCTGTGTGAGTATATGTACTTTTAATTTATGACTAAGAAAATAAAGTGGGAATCATACATTGATATCCAGTAAAACGTACAACTTTGCTGCGTTTTGTATGACCCGCTTAAATTTTTCAAAAATTAAAAATGTAGTAAAAAATTATGCGTAGTGTCTTTGTTCGAATTAACTACGCCGTATAGAAATAGGCCGATAATTTGTTTGTTTTGAATATTACTCTTTACAAGTAGTAAAGATCTCTCGTCCAAACATATCACGGTTGGCAATCCTTTTATCCCTACAATCCTTTCAAATATAACACGTAACGTAACCAAAATTATTGTATTTTAAATTATCAATATAGTAAAGGTTACTTATGAAAAATATTAAAAAGTAAAAGACACTGACAGATAAATGAATGACCAATAATAGTTACGAATCTTTGGTTCTCAACCAAATTTCTACGTTATTTTCAGTTTATGCAGGGCTGAATATAAGTACATATATTTTACTTTTAAGATTGGATTCAATTTTACTTTTATATCCTGAACCAAAAATATCTTTACAACGTAAGTAAATTAAAACACAAAGCGATATGAATAGAAATGTGAAGACATAATTTTCGCTCTTACGTAATTGCATTGAGGAAAATTTTCGAAGTAAGACTTTTTGCAGCGATGTATTAATTTGGCGACTCTGTATCACAGTGGTATACTTCAAACTTTACTGCAGTGTACAGCGTGCTCATCGTGCTCTTTCTCTCTCTCGCGCGCACGTTTTATGCAAACTTCAGAATTGGACGCAATCCAAAATTTCATTTTCTCATTAAAGCGATGCAGTTATAATTCCGCGTTACTTTTAAAACAATATCAAGCTTTTACACGGGTAAGCAAATTTACAACGTACTCGGGTTAAATTAATATCTCGTACACGCGTGTGTCCCTCGACTCGAGTGCGCGCTCACGATTCTTCGTAATTGTATTGTTTGGTAATTCTGACAAACTAATTTTAATTGAAATTCTATTAAAATCGTAGTTTGCAATCAATACGTTTTTTGCTCTTCCTAATTCAAAGTTTTGTTACTTTGGAAAGTTTAGTTATTATATATAAAATTTTACCAACTATATAACTTGAAAATAAATTGTCCTGTCAAGTTAACCCCTTTTTCATCAGTTTTAAATTGAAAAATCTTGATAGTCAAGAAATGATCCCTTCTCTTGTTTACAACTTCACCATGACGCGAGTATGACCCGAAAATGTTTTTGAATGAAATCGAATTTTTGAATATCAGACAAATATATAATCTTCCTTTCTCTGGTATAAACAATTTTTTTTTCTAACTACAATTCCGACTACAATCTTAAAAAAAACATCTTATTTTCTTCTCCCAAGCTTTTCCGAAACGCTACCTCGAAAACAGAAATTACCTCCTCTACCAGCGTAGTTTTTTACAACAACGTTTCTCCACCACTTCATTACACGACGACCATACGCCTCTTCCCTCACCTTTTCATTTCCTATCAAACACCTCGCCGTGCATCCACTTCCTCCCTCATGCTACCGAAACCCCATTAAACCACCTAATGAAACCTCCTCTCTTCCCTCCCCTTACATCCAATACCCCTCCTCACCCCTTTCCAGCATCATCTAAGCTCTTCATAAAAGCTTCTATGCGCATTGTTCCCCCGTATCTCTACGCTTGTTCCCCTCTCTCTCACCATTGTCCCGCCTCGTATGCATAAGTGGGACGCGGCACGTGCGGACCTTGAATTTCCGTTTCGCGCTTGTATACCAGCAAGCGACGACGACGACGACGACGGCTTCCCGCTTGCCTTGGCGCCAGTAGTGCGAGCGTGGCTTCGATCGGACGTCGCGCTCTCTCTCTCTCTTTCTCTCGCGCACACGCAAACTTTGGCTTCCTGCTGTTACTTGTCTCGCAGAAGCAGCAGCCTTTTTTGTACAGTCGCGCACTGCGGGTACACATTGCTGGTATTGTCGCTAGAAGAGCTGGAGACCTAGTTTTATGGAGTTGGTAGGTCTTTTTTTTTTAATCTAGGATGTGTATATAGTAGTGCTTTTTTTAGAGAGTTTTGTGTGGTGTGTGGATAACGAGTATAAAGGTGGAAATAGATGTAACCAAGGGTATTAATACAGTGAATGGTAGAAAAAACGAAGTTCTATATTGACATGTAGCTGATATCAGCTTGGACAAAGTTTTTTCCCTCGATTGCTACAACTAGCAGAATGATGAGTCTATGGTTACCCCTCTGATTGACTTATGGTAACTAACCACTATTATCTTATTCACCAGCGTAGCTTTTCCCCCCATGTTTAGCGAAAACAAAAGCCGCCAACCAACCGATCAGTCATTCATCCTTCCCTTGAGCGCAATAGGACCAACCACTATACTATTCGCCTCTTTTGCATTGACTGCAACGCTTTTCCGCTTCTCGTAATTCTCGTGAAAAAACGCTCGCTTCTGTCTCTCTAGTCACCGCAACACTGCAATTTTTCTTCCAGCGTGCGCGCTCGCCCGCAGAAACACTGGCTTTTGCCCTAATTGCAGAGTCTTTCCAAAGCTCTCTCTCTCTCTTGCTATCCTGTTTTATTTTGAAAAATAACCTTGTTACAAGCTGGCAAGTTACAAGAGCGGTGGTGGTGGTGTTCAGAGTAAAGTGGAAAAGCACTGTAAGCGAAAAAGCTGGTTTGGTTTTTAATGAAAATTTGTAAAGGTAAAAAGTGACTGGATTTTTCATTTAAAGCGAGAGTGTTGTGTGAGATGAAAGTAGATGTGTTGCGAGCATAGTCAGACTAGAAGATTCCTTTGATATGTGGGGAATGTCATTTTTTAGAGTTACTTTGAGATGTGAAAAATTAATCGTCGAAAGTACTTGATTGCATAATACAAATAGTTTTAAGTAAAGTACAGAAATTCATTTGTATTTATAATTTTGTAAGTTTTTTTTTTGTTATTTAAATAGTTTGTAAACGAAACTTAATCAAAGTGTGTTTATTTTTAAGTTAATTGTTGTGCGACATCATACCTTTTATTTCATATTTGCAGAATAATTATTCAAGTATCTGGAAAATATTCATTCACAACCTTAGAAATATTTTAACGTACCTAAAGATCCGTAAAAGGCATAAACAATGAAACGCAAACAAAAGATTCATAAACAATACCCTTTGAAGAAGCGCAGCATTGCCTTCTCTTACAAAGTTGCTTTTTTTATTTAATATTCCCTATACAATTTACAATGACCAGAACAACATTTTTACTCGAAAATCGCAAATCGCAAATCCTCACTTTTCCATCTCCCCCTACCCTCTCCCTTCGAATTTTCCATCAGAACCCCACTGCATCGAAGCGAACTTTGAAAAGTCGAACCAACCAACCAACCGGCCGACCGTCACTCCCTTCTCTCTCTCTCTTTCATTCTCCTATATATATATAAACTCCGGCGCGTGCGCGCAGCTTCACTCTCTCCGTTCCCTTCTCTCCTCGCACTATATAGCTACCTTTGCCGCCGACACCGCTGCCGGGCGCAGAGAGCTGCCGCGCCGCCGCTACTGGCGAGTTTCTCGCAGTGGCCCGTGAGAAGCCGCCGCGTCAGGTGCACGCGCTCGCGACACTATCTTCTACTATGTGAAACTAATCGGTGTTTGATCATTTTTTTAAACGAGATAAAAGAGAGAGTATTGGAATATTAAAGTGTGATTGATCTGAAGGATTATTGCAACGGTGTGGTAGAGAAAGAGAGAGAGAGAGAGAGAAAGAGACAGAGAAGGCATGCTGTTAAAGGAGGATGGTAATGTTGAGAAAAGTGGTGATAAGGGGGTTGTGACAAGCGGTCACGTGTGTGGGTCTGCGATGATTATTTTGTTGCGGAGAGAAAGCGAGAGAAAGAGGGAAAGAGAGAGGAAAGAAGGTGGCTTTGAAAAGGGGCTTTTGCGGTTTGTTTGAGAAAATTCTGGAGAATTTTATAGGATGATCGTGGTGGCGATTATAGGTGGCAGCTTAAAGGTGCATCTTTTGTCTATACTAACTTGTTGTAATTCAATATTTCTGTTGTGTTTTTGTTTGATAATGTATTTACTTGTCCTTTTTATTTTCTTTTTAGTGTATTTATTTTATTACAATATTTTTTTTTTAAATTTGTTGAAAATTAACGAAACTTTTTCTTGAGTTAAAAATATATTGGAGTTTTTATTAACGACGAAAAAAAAATACTACGTGTAAATTAATTTTTTTTTGCACTCTGGAATACACTCCAATTTTTCTAAAAATTACCACGATTTAAAGCATAAAATTTCTTGAAAAATAGTATTTTTTAAAAAACAGTTTGAAAAAAAAAATTCAGTGTACCAGCAATTACGATTACTAAAATTTTCCCAGTGTATTACATGCATTTTATAATAATTTCGGTTGTAAAGTAATTACCATTTCTAAATACACGACTAAACTCAATTCTGTATATACAACTCAAGTTAAACGATAATTGATGAACTTTATGAATTTCACTTCAAAGCATTGCTTACAGTGAAATCTGCGATACAAAACTTTATGCCGTAGCACGATTTCATTTCCAGTTTGAATGAGTTTTGTAACATCGTTACAAATTAATCCGACTAATCCGGTTAAATTTAAAGGAAGTTTTCATTGTCGTGCATAATTTGATAACAAAATTATGCTTGCCCATCCCCTTCCTCATCTACTATTCCTTTTAATCTCTTTATGAAAATAACCTACGTTTAACTGTGCAACAAAGAAATTATAGGGCGCTACGTTTAACAAAGGAATGTTGCGAATTTTCGACTAACAGCGCTGAAATCTAGAGCCTTGATAATGAGAGTATCCAGAATACATACACACACACACACTGCGGAATTTCGTTTTTGTTACATATACGTATATATGCATGAATTTTCGTGTGACTCAAAGGGCATTGTTCGCTAGTGAGTTAGCGATAAATGAGAAGCAAATTATTTTAATGAACCCATTTTTTAGAGTAATTTTGTCTACAACTATACACGGCTGTTAACTGATCAAACAAGTTGCCTCCCTCGAGTTATTAAATTTTTTTTTACTAGAAAATTCAATTCTTAAGAAACATTCTTTTCCGAGTACAACCAATATAAAAAATCCCAATATCAAAACCGAAATTCATCAACAACCGCTGTATGTATTATACCTGAACTTACGAAACCTTGCGTAAGCAAATCTTATCTAACTCTCGAGCAATCGTTCATCCCGTACCTCAGCACCGAAGCCCGTTGTATAACTCTGTCTTTAAAGCGATATCTCGCTCTCTCACAGCGCTGCGAACGACAAAAACAAAGCTTCCACGCGGCGCGCACCTTCGCGACTCTTTCCAATTAACCTCTCTGTTACTGGCATCGCCGCGTACATATACGTCTATCTCCTCCCTTTACACGTCATAACAAAGGGCGATTATCAAACGCTAGCTACCCCCTTTTTTTTTGTTTGTTTGTTTTCCAACGCGAGACTGGAAATGAATTCAGCCTTTGTTAGCTAGCGAACAAAAATTGAAAAATGTTTTGCGCTTTTTTTTTGCACGAGGAGGTGGGTGACTTTCGATTGTACCACTGCTGCTAGGCGGATGGGATTGATTTAGAGTTTTCTCCCTTTTTTTTGGGAGGGGGGAGGTATACGGCTATAGAGAGCGCATCGCCAAGCGTTGATGAAAGTGCGCTGGAGTGGTAGTAGCGCGCGGCTTGACGGCGATTATTTTTAGAGAAAGCGCGCGCGCGGGTATAGTCTTTTCGGGATGGGTAAATATTGTCGGGTAGGGAAGAGGAGTGGCGTGTTGTTGTCGAGTTGAGAGAGAGAAATTCTGTTCTAGGAAGTTTGGAATATATATGGATGTTAATGGAAATGTAAGTAAAGCCCTTTTTACATTACAACTTTCTGGTTGTATCACTTTCACTGTCATTGTTGAGATATTTAAAGTGACATGTTGGTGTAACTTTTAATTGTAACGATACCGTTTGGTATGTAAAGTTAAAGTGAGACGTACTTAAAGTTATATGTAATAAGTCACCGTATCCAACTATTCGATGTAAAAAAAATGTCAAAGTTTTAAATAAACGATAAATTCTTATATATAATAATAAATTACACGCGTGTCTTTGTTTCAATACTTTTATTGAGGAATGAAAGAAGTTATCGGGAAAAATCCGATATTTTGTCAATAGCGCAGGTGTAAAATGTCTGGGTGATAAAGCCGGGAACGAGATGGAAGGGAATTTGAAATCCTTTGTTTCAAGTATGACACTTCATTGAAGAATATTTCGATAATATTGGAAAACATTGTGTGCGACGTTTTTGCGTGGTAGCTCTTGAAATTGCGTTTCGAAATTATTACATTCACGAAAGGTATGTATCGAGTTACAAGGTTTATTAAAAACAAAAAAAAGTATATTAAAATAATGTAATATGAAGACAAACATATTTTGAGGTAATATTTTTATAAGTAGTATAATGCAAATTTGATCAGACGATAATATTATGAGAATAAATATTTACCGTAATATCATTTTAATATACATTCTACAAGCATTAAAACTATTTCTTTCAAAATACATGATTTCCATATTCAACATTATTCGCTTTTTAAATTCAACTTAAATCTGTTTCTCGTGTCGATATTTATTATTAATAGTTATATCACCGTCAAAACTAAAATTATATATTAAACACTAACCAAGCGCACTTCACAAAAGCTATAACCAAATTCACCGATTCTTAATCTATCGGCCGCCTATTCTCTCCCAATCAAAAAATCATTCCATAAATAGCCCCATTATCTCCATCACCGAGCCATTCGAAACATCACTTTACCCCAACAATCCTCTTCCAAATTCATCACGCTCACTCACACACAGACAAATCCGTAACCGCCACCGAAATCGCTTATCATTGCGCGTTCGCGCGCATTGGAAATTGTTTTCCGCGCTCACAATCCAGCGACTCTTTTACCCGATATAAACAACGCTGAATTATTAATTATCCGCTTTCCGATAATCCGACGACGCGCCGCGGCCGTACTGCTATAGAATAAAAGGACGAAGCGCTTTCCGTAAAATATGCGCACCGACGCGCGCGCGATCTCTTTTATATCGGATATTTTATATCGGTATATAAAGGGAGAGAGAGAGAGAGCGAGAGAGGTAAAATTGTCGCGTGAAATTTTCGAGGCAAAAAGCCGGTGCGTGTACGGTCTAATAGAGAGCTTTTAAGCGTATATAGCGCGAAAACGCTTTGTGCGTGGGAGTTTAAATTTTTCGCTAGAGAGAGAGAGAGAGGGAGAGAAAGAGAGAGGAGAGTATATGTATAGCAGTAATACAGCGAGTCTTTGTCAGGCTTCCCGTTTTCATTGTCCTCGCGTGAGTGCGAGGGTAAAATTCGAATTTTGCGTTGTTCAAAAATACACACGTGTGTTGTAAATTTGCTTTGTTGAATGTACGATAAACATTCATTAAATATTATTTCACGCTCGGATAAACATATATATATATATATATATATATATATATATTTATAAATGTAATGTAGGTGCGTAATATTGCAATAACAGCGCGAACGTGCGTCGTATGAATAAGCATTTTTCCCTAGTAATAATGTAACGTTAACGTACAACGTGCGAATTTTGCTCTTGTATATTTACGAATATAACTATCGTAATATTAGTAATTAAAATAACGTATGCCATGCGTGAACACCCGCGTATCTATATATACCGAGCTACAAAATAACGCTAATATTGGAATATTCGAAACAGCTACCGTTGCAAAATAGAACGATTCTGAATGACAGCGACGCGCATGAACGTATACCCCGTGTACATTTTTCTGACAGCTAGCGAAAAAAAAAGTGAGAAAAAAAAAGGGCAAACTTCATCGCGCCTGACGTGGAAGTAAAATTAAAATGCCGAAAAAAACATTACATTTTACGCCAGCCAGCAAGAAGCAAACCCCCTCTTTTTTTGCGCAAAACAAATTATCTCGTACAGTATACCGCCCGCGTATAGCTTTATCATCTCACCCTCTCTCTCTCTCGTCGTTTGTGCGTAACGGCCCGTTTCATTAACCCTAAGCACGCGAATTACTCAAACAAGTACACGCAGGTATATACTAGCGCTCGTGAAAAAATAGACTCGACGCATGAGTGTGTACAACAGTGAGTATGGGGGGAGGGGGGAGAGGATATTTATCGCGTCGCGGACTCATCGCGATTCGACGATCAGTCACTCACCCCCTTCTCTCTCTCTCTCTCTCGTGTCCCGAAAAAAAGAGAGAGAATTAATTCCAGCAAACGCGCGAGCCTCGTTAAGTTATCACCCGCGTGTTAACAATATTTTCCCCGAGCCAAGTGTAATTTATTCAATGTCGAAGGGACGTGTGCAATTTTTTTTTTTTTTTTTTGGAGGAGGAGTGTCGTTGCACATCGATACGCGTCGCGGGAATTTTAAAGAGGTACGAGAGGAGTGGAGAGGTGGAGTGACCTCGTTTTCTCGGCTCAATGAGCCGATGTTGTCGTCCGCCCGTGTGTTTTATATATATTCATGAAAATGTATAACCTCGTGTGTTATAGAGAGAATTTCAGAATTTAATAAGAGAGAGAGAGAGACGCTCTGTCGCCGAGAGGATTCTAATATTTTTTTTATTTTTTCTTTTTCGGTAGTTGGCAAAGTTTGTATTTTAATTCGAAAAAACGTAGAATATACGTATATATGTATACATGTGGATGATATATAGTTTTACAACTTTTTGTATAAAACTATATTAAGAGCATAAAGTTCAAATAAAGAACTTTGAATAATTCAAGCCAGACGTAACTAAATAAAACCCCCACCCATTCCGGCCGCGTTCGCGTAGTTCCGGAATTAAGCTCAAAAGAAAAATTACGCCTGGGCGCAACGAGCAGCAGCAGCAGCAGCAGCAACAGCGGTAGTGGTAGTGGTCCCGACAAGAAACTGCGTAAAACTAATGAGGCCCTTTAAAAAAAAGACACATAAATTTTATTCCGCCAACTTCCACATACATATATACCGTACCTTCGCACGTACGCATAAAACAAAAAAAAAAGAGAACGAGTGAACAGCCCCCGTGGAAAGAAAAAGTGATGTTAACTAAAAATCGTTAAAGCTTTTTATTGCCAGCGCTCGATTTACGAGTTGGCCAACAATCGACGAAGATGCATAAAAGAAAAAAAAACTTTTCTCTCTCTCTCTTCGCAAAGAAATTTACCCTTATACCTTCGCGCGCGCGACGGGTAATTAAATAGCACGCGAGCTCTATATATACCAAAGGGAGAAATTTGCATTCGAGTTCGAAAGAAGAAGGTGGGAAAAATTTCATTCGCGAACGTATCCAGCAGCGGTAGGGATAGTAATAGTAGTAGTAGAGTTGCACTGGCCGCGCTCTCGGTCGTTCGCGAGTACGCGGGGTTTACGAGCGCGACGTTAACCACGAGAGCATGAGGGAAAGAGAGAGAGAGAGAGAAAGGCAGAGAGAAGGGCAATCGATATGCAGGTGCTCGCAGGGGAGATAGGGGGGTGAAGTTAGTTCGTGCGTGATTTTATTTTATTTTTTTTTTCTTTCGAAGTTGTATTGCGGATGTGGTTGGGTTTATGGGGATGATTTTGGGAACTGTCGTGAGAAATTGATCGTTTTCGAAAACAATCGATCGATGATGGTAAATTCGAATTTTCAGAGATGAGAGTTGTTGATTTTCAAGCAGAAAATTGAACAAAAATTTTGTAAAATAGAGATTTGTTTGGTTACTAAAGAAGATATACTATAAATATATAAAGGAAAATAATATAATGATAATTTTGTTCATAAATTTTTAATAATTTAATAACATTTATAATAAGTTTAATTTTCCATTTTAGAAAACGTGTATAATGTTACTTTCTGTATCAGAAATACAATTAACAATTAGTATCGATATTAAATAACATTGCATGTTTATTCCATAATAAGAGTAATTTTATTCTTTTACCCCTTACCTTCACTACCAATCCATCCACCTTATAATCCACTTTATCAACCTAATCCTTCAACCCTTTTCCCTCACCACCGTTAAACTCCGAACCAAGTCCTCGGGCATTTCCCAAAAATTTTCATAACTCGCTGTAAAAGAATAAACCATCCCCCTCAAGGCACATCGTTCTCTCATCACCCTTCGCTTCCCAATTAATCCCCATCGCCCTACCATAGCAATTATCAATCGATCCGCTCTCGCCCCTTAAAAAAAAATCAACTACCACAGACGACGAGGACTAAAAAAATAAACGAGCAGCACCGCGTCCCAGTGTCTCGTTTTTTCTCCCACGTTTATTACGCGTATACTACATGCAGTCTTCGTCGGAACGACGTTCGCGAAAAAATCGAGCTTTTTTTCGGCACAAGCCACCTTTGTTGGTTATATATATATATACACTCACAGAGAGAAACGCAGGCGCGGTTCGCTAATTTTTGTTAATTACGCGAGTTTTATACGCGAGGGCTTATTTGTGCGTTATTATGCATATATTCGGAGGAAGTTCCGCGTACATATACGTTGGGGATGGAAATTTTAATTAACATTTTTGCACGGACCACTGCTGCCGCTGCCGACGTTATACGGATGCTTCGTAATTTTGTTGAATTTTTATACGCTCGCTCGACTTCTCGCGTATATACTCGCTCGCTTGTTATAATTTTAAAATAATAATTATTACCGTCGTGAATCTTCATACTAAAACGTTTAATTATTATTATTTATTTTTTTTAAATAATCTAGTAATAACGGTTGTTGTTGCTTACATTTAAAACACCGCTTAAGTATTAACACAATTGTAGCTACGACTTTTGTTCACCATCTCAGCTGTCACTCAAATATACGCTTGGAGTTTTTGCTGCATACGATTCCGCTTCTTTTTTTTTTTAAGAAGTCACAAGTCGCCTCTGCATATGTCGCATACGAGCGTCCGCGTAGTGCAAAAATACACATGCACCCAAAATAGTACACTCGCGGTCGTTTGACTCTCTCTCTCTCTCCGTCTCCCCTCGTGCTGCGTCTGTGGGACGAGACATAGGCGGTTTCTTTATTCCCAATTAACGCGTGTGGTAGTGATGTTTGTGTTAGGAAGTGTAGGTATATACGTGGGTTTGACAAGGGAAGACGTGGAGGTTGGATTTCGGGAAGTTGAACGCGGGTTGAAGTTCAAGGTGAAAGTTTATATGCTGCGTCTAGAAAGCTAAAGTACATAAACGATGACGGAAATAACTTGGTATTAGGTAGATTTATTTGGATTTTTTGTTAAACATAGGTTTGATGAAGTAATTATTTAAATATAAATCAAATAACTATATACAATATAACACTATATTAAATGAGAATGTTAAAAAGCAAATTCTTATAAAATAATTATAATAAAATTTAAATTATGCGTGATAAAGAATCATAATATAAACCTCTGTCGCATCATAATAAACATACTCTTACGGCAATTCCAACATCCACTTACCATTAAACATATCACTTCTGAACTAACCATCGCCCTAAAAATACAACTTCGCACTCACTTTCACTCCTCTGAGACACGTCTCCCCAACAACCTCCTCCACTTCCAACAAAACCATCCACGCTGTCTCATCCCGTCGTCTCAAAGCCCATCCAACAACTCAACCACTTGACAAGCGCACATATATATACGCACCTCCATCTGCCTACAAATCCGTCCGTGCAAAAGGCAAGCAGCAAAACGCGAGCAATAAACAATTACGCATTCCTTGCCCCCTCGCACACACGTGTCTCCTCTCTTCCATTCACTACTCTCCTCTTCCTCCTCCTCTTCTTCTTCTTCTTCTTCTTCTTTTTCTTTCCGTCGCGTCGTCATGCACACTTCTTCATCCGCCGGCGCGTTTCTCTCTCTCTCCTGTACGCACGCACGCACGAGTTGCAGAGAGATTTAGGAGCGGGAAAATCTTCGCCGGATGAATTTGTTCGGTAAACATACACGCATGTACGTGTGTATATATATATATATATATATGTATGGTCAGTGAGCAGCGGTGGATACCCGAGACGCTGGAAATTGCTCGTTGCAGTCGTCGATTTGGTCGAAGTAAGGAACACGTGTACGCGATCGTGTCGCGCGGTTAGTGTATTTCGAGAGAGAGAAAGAGAGAGAGAATTTCTGTCGGGCCTAATGGCGAGACGAAGTAGAAGAGGAGAATAGATCTTTCGTGGAGTCTGAAAGCTTTCCGGAGCTCTAATGGTTGACGTTGCCCGGTTTTATTGGATTGGTGTAGTTGTATCTAGGTATATAGCATATATACGTAGCTGCGCGCGGTACACTGGTACGTTGACATTAGATGTACGAATTAAGTTTCGGTATATAGATTTGTTGCCAAAAGGTTATACGAGCAAAGTTTTGAGAGAGAGAGAGAGAATTTGTAACGTAGTCCCGTAGACACGAATAGTATGTATATATATATATATAGTATGATTCGAGTTTCAGTCGCGTTTGTCATTTAAAAACTATTTAGTGTTTACGACTACATCTTGATGATTACAAGCGCGCGTATATGGCTTGGTAGTTATACCTGGCATATAAATGGTTTCGAAAGCAGAGACACGTGTAGATTATGAGTGTACTAAAGTGGAACTTAATCAAAAGTCAAATTTAAACCGAAATCACTGTTGAAACTTACTTCTGAACTCGCCCTTTAATTATTACAACCTAAAATCCACCTTAAAATACCTAAATATTAACATATTTTATAATCACAATACTTTCGTCCTAAACAATTTCGCATCTACTAACCACTAAACTTCCTCTAACAAACCATATATAAAGCGCTGTCTTCCTCCCTTGTGGAAATATATCCTTAACCCATCGATCCGTCCATAATTATCTTATCACCAATCACCTACCTCATACCTATCCATCCATCCATCCATCCCTTTACCTCCATACACACACACACACACACATATATATATATATATGCACCGGAAAACTCACGATGCATCAAACTAATCAGATTACACGTCCCAAGAACACACCACACACACACATACATCTGCAAGAAGTGAACGCGCGAGCGCATGAAATTTTACCGCTCTCGCGCATCCATCACATCGGTGAAACTTTGCCTGAACGAGCTCGCGCGAGGCAGCAACGCGCGCATACTATTCCGCAAACATCCTCGAAGCCATTAAAATTCAGTTCAACTTTGGCCGACGACTACGACGACGAAGGCAGCGACGCTTGAAAGGAAGCCGTATATAGTTGAGCGAGTGAACGTTGCGCGAGCGCGCGCGTGTGTGTACGGGAGAGAGAGAGAGAACGCGCGCGAGCAGCAATTTTGAGTTGACTCGTTCGTTTAGGTAATGCGGGGTGGAGGAGAAGAGAGGATAAGAGGTGTGCGATGGTTTGACGCGATAGTCGAGTGTTTATTAGGATAGACAGCGGTGTGTGTGGGGGGAGGGGGATAATACGAGTTTTCAGATTCGCGGGGCGTGAAGCTTTAGGAGCTGGAAATATTGTGATGAAAAGTGCGCTGTGAAAAATAAGTTAATGGTTCGTTGGGTTTATAATTAAAATTTTTAATATTTTAATTGTAAATGGTTCTTTATTTTTCATTATTATGATTGAAACCTGTGTAAATTAGGTTTAATAAAAGAAAAAAATTGATGTATGAAAAGTCGATATTTAATTATAAATAAATATGTACGTGGTTTTCAAGTTAAAAATATTCAAAGAACAAAGAATCACGTAAAGTTTAAAATTGTCTTAAAATTTATGATATGAAATAAATTTATCAAAAAAAAAATAACTGTAACAATACTAATTAAAGTACGTAATCGTTCATTTTACGACGTCAAACCTGATTTACCCTCCACAAAGATTTGCTTTGTCAATTTTTAAACAAGATTATACTTAAATCATTAATGATAATTTGAAAATTAAAGCTACGCGGTAAATTATTGAGGAGATACTACCACGGGTTAGTTCCCGAACTTCGGTAATTTATTCAGAACTTGTCGACGTGTACGCGGCAGCGAAGTTTAGTCAACAATATTAATGAGTTATTAGCCATATTGGGTCGAAAATTAACTTTATAATGCGCGCTTAGAAGAATATAATTTTCCCAACTAACGAGGCGGCACATCAAAGTATCTCCCTCAACAAACAACAACAACAACAACTAAAAATACGTTTAATTAAATCACTCAACTACTCTTATAATTACTTTAAACTATAACCTTTACCTTTTTTTCTCCAAGCTTATCCAACCCAACCTTCACCCATTCACTCACCAGTTGCTCCCCTTCCCTCACAAGCGTCCTACACCCGCGATAATCCACGGAATGCATTCTCTCTCTCTCTCTCTCTCTCTCTCTCGTTCCCAAGCGCACAAAGAACCCACAGCGGTGTTGCATCGATTACGCGCGAGGTTCTCGCGTGTCCCTCGCCAATAAACCCACGAGTGAACGCGTATCGAGAGAGAAAGAAAGAAAAGCTTCTCTCCTTCTACTGCGTACACGCGCACGGTTATATCTTTCATTTTAGCCGCTCGCGCGCAGTCGGGACTATTTTAACTGGCCGTATAAATTACGCGTCGCCTGAGCACCGGCACTTCGTCTCTTAGTATGTGTGTGTGTATGTGTATGGTACGAGGGTCTACGTTTTCTTTATTATTTATTCGGTTGGGGGTTATCGGAACGTGGCGATGCTATCACGAATAGCTTTGGTTTTGCTGTTATGGTCTGTATGTGTGTGTGTGTGTTATCAGTTATTAATGGCCGCGGGGTTATTGAAATTAGTGGCAGGAATTCGGTGCTGAGCGATTCCTATATGTGGCTCCGCATAATGAGGGAGCTTGGATAGTGTATACACATATAGGATACGGAGATATTTTTATGGGGTTTTTGGAAATTCAAATTAGACCTGTGCTCTCGTGTATATCATTGCGGAGAATATTGGTGATGGGGTGTTGATTTATTTGGCTGTTTTTTTGTTGAATGTCGTTTGCATAAGACTATTAATTTTACTACGTTCCATGTGATAAAGAATAGAAAGATTTTTGTCTATGGTATTCGGAAAATATAAGGGATATTTTTTTTCTGATTATTGTTCTGAATTAAGTAATTGTTACTTTTTAAGCTCTAAGAAAAATGTAAAAGAAAATTAATTTACTTGTACAAGCAAATACGAAGAAACAGTAACGTCTCACTTTAACCAACATTATTTACTTTAATCCTGTCGCGAAAAATTCGCCAAAAGAAAGCTTCTCTCAACAGATAAGATTAGCAACAACAGTCCCTTCGCCCCCAAAAAATCTATTATGCTAATTCCTCTTCTCACTCTCACAGTATACAAAACCCTCTTTCTCTCCATTCAAACCGTTGAGCTCGCACACACGCGCGTGCCATTCGTGTGTACTTTCTCACTCTTTCTCACGCACATATATACCAACCCTCTTCGACTTTACCAATTGCAGATAAGCCACGAACGCAGGCGGCCGCCCGCCGGCCCGTGAAAAGAAACTAATCCCTCTGCCTAAAAAGAGACGACGGAAGGAGAAGAAGAACCGCGTCCTTCTATATATATATATATATATACATATATACATACACGTTCCAGTGGTGTGTGTATATATTTGTGTGTACGTGGTTGTATACGTACGAGTGAATTGGTGATATTTGTGTGTGTGTATAAACACACACGTGTGTGCGATCGCGCGACTTTACTCTCGTTCTCTTCTTCTCTCGTGTGGCGAGAGAAAGAGGAGACAAAAGACCTGACAAATGGTTCAGCCCGTCACCACCGAGAACAACAACTCCGCCCTGGATATGGAGTCCCTCGAGGAGATGCTTCGCAAGGTAACCGACTATGTATGCACGATTTCCTTCCTTCGTTTTCTTCTTCTTTTTTTCTTTTATATATCTCTCTCTCTCTGTATCGTGGTGATGTTGTTGGTGCTTTGAGGAAGGGAGAACCGAGGGGGTGATTGATGCGCGGTGACTGGATATTGTTTTCCTTTTTTTTTCTTTTTTTAGGGAGATGTGGTTTATAAAATAGTATATGGTATGGGAATTGAAAGGATTAGAGAGGTAGTTTATAAAACGATATTTCCTCTTTAAAAATATATTTTAGTCGGTCTGATTCACATATGGGGTTTATACAACGAGGGTGAATCTCTGATTGGTATTTTTAGCTGAGATATATTTATTTAAGATTGATTGTTAGCAAAACTGTTGTTTTTAGATGAAGGAATAAATGTTTGTGTTGCTATATTGAATGTACTGATTTGTGTGGTATTTCAAGCACCTCGTTAGAAATGTCATTGTAGTCACTATTTGTTTTTATTTTGTACGAAAGCTCAATATCTTTATGACACATTTAGAGAGAATAATGCGTATAAACACAGTTACTACGCAGTCTGGTTATAAAAATACTGTTTTATATGTGTTCTGACTCTTTATGTCGAGACTGCTATATAATGTTATATTCAAACTACAACGATGAAATAATGTTTAATATCTTAAAATGTATTTGTGTAGTTATAATATTTAACGTATGACAACAGTAGCTATATAGACTTTTTTCTGTGTGTATTGCGCTCGCAATATCGTTACAATTCAGTCTTTATTTAGCTAGTTTAAAATAATTTTATATATATATATATACACACAGACACGTACGATACGTAATATATACGATTCGTAACCGCTACATTACACGTATTAGTGTTTCGTGAGAAATAATTGTCGTAAACTGCGCTAAGAAATTGCTCGTGTTGGTTTAATAAAACGGATATAGTAGACCGTTAATGGCAATAAAAAAATTCAATATAAACTAACGATAACCAAGACGGAATAAATAGGCATGAGAAGTGAGCTGAACACGCGACGATGCTATAAATAACTCCCACGGTTGAAATGATCTTTAGTTTTCGAGTGGGTATAAATTTAAGTTTAAACTAGGAATTTAGCCTTTCTTACCTATATACTTTCACCGTAAACAAACTTAACTTACAAATTAACATTATCAGATTGCCTGTAAATAACACGTTTTATAACTTTACAAACTACAACGTACGAATCTATCAACATCCTTAAACCTTCCCAAACTACTACCCAATCGTTCATAACTTCACAACCTTTATAACTATTTACTTACACGTCATGTAAAAATTTGTAACCCCCCCAAGTCTCCCTGTAAAAGTAAAAACACACCCAAATGATTTCTCGCGCGCCATCCATTTGCCACGACAAACACACGCCGTTCTAAAGAAAGAGAGAGAAAAAGAAAACAACAACCTCTATACGGCAATCCCTCACGGGCTTGTCTGTGCCAGAGACACGCGTCGCTTTTTTCCTCGTCGTCCCCCCCTGCGCGTACATATACGCAGCATTCAAAGGAAAATCTGGATTAAGCTAAGAATCGCGACAGCAGCAGCGGTGCGTATATAGTGAGACAGCCGGCGCATGGAGGCCTACCCTCCTCTTGAATAGACCACTTAGCGGCACGCACGTGGAGAGGAGGAAGAGAAGAGAAGAGAAGAGAGAGAGAGAAAGAGAGAGAGAGAGAGAGAGGGAAAGCAAGGGAACTAAGGAGATGCAACGAGGTGGTGAGGTGGGGAAGTTTCCTTTTTTACTGCAGGGAGATGTGTCTGGAGAGGTGGAGTAGTGATCGGATGGAGTTGGTTGGTAGGTGTGTAAAGGTGTGAATTGTTGTGGTGGTGGGACTGTTAGCGATGAGGTGGGGTTAGGTATGATGAAAATTTTAATTTTGAGGAATAATATAGTGGATTGTAATAATGATTTGTTTTAGAAAAATCAAGACAAGGTTGGGTACACCCCGAAGTTATATTCAATTTATCATAATTTTTTTATAAATTAAATTAACTTTGTAAGCTGTAATTTGTTATATGGTTGTATTTGAATGCGTACTGTAATGATAAAATATTAAAAGATTTTTAATTCATAATTAAATTAAATAATTTTAATCAATTACATTGTAAAATCATTTAAAATTTACATATAAAATCAATTGCCTTCATTACAATATTTCATTTGTATGGATTTATAAAAATGTTAAATTGATTATTGCTGTGAACTTATCATTGCAAATCTAAAACTATCCTTGTTAAAGAAGCAGTTAACTAAAAAGAAAATGAACAACAACAAAAACACCAATTAACTTACAACTACCGTCCCAATTCCTCCTCAAACTTTAAACCATTCTCTACACCCATCAGACCAAAAAAAAGTGCCACCTCACACGCAGAGACCGCTTATCGCTTACATCATCCTTGTATTTACCTCTCGTCGACACTGTAAAAAAGGCAGTTCCCTCTCTCTCACCAGAAGAAAGAAAAGCACACTCGCTCAAAGAGAGTCGCTCGCGCTCGCGCGCGTTGGTACTCGCCTTTTTTATTAGCTCCTAAAGCTTTATTCCGCGAACCGCACGTACTAATGGTCGATTTTTTTTCTTCTCTTTTTTCCTTTCGTTCCTTCTTCTTCGACTTCTCTCTCTCTCTCTCTCTCTCTCTCTCTCCCCCTGGTGAGTTTATAACGATTTTCGACACGTGCGAGATTTTATCGGACGCGAAGGTCGGTTTACGTCGGATGGCCGACACGAATGCTAAGTAGGCTTCGATGCGGAAGGGATTCGCTTGCTTTTTTTCTCTTTCTTCGGTTTTTTTTTTGAGTTTCGGGATATACTTAGGTGGTGATAGAATGAATTGGGGGGTGGTGGTGGTGGTCGTTGTGGAAATTATGGAAATTGACTTTACTGGCGATTGGGTGTTAAGTAACTGTGGAATATCTACAATGGTTAGAGGATTTTATAGAGCAATTTTATACGGTAGTATGAATTCTCGAATAGGATTTGAAAAATATAAATTCAACTTTTTTTGAGAAAGAGAAAATAGATGATATTATTGAGCGAATATTCAATAAAACGTATAGTAGTGTGCGTATACGCGTGCGCGAGAAACAAAAAGCAGTATTGAATTACAATTAATACGAAAAATGTCGAACATTCAATGCCGCACCACTGAATTTTCATTTTCCATCATTCATCAGAGAATTTATCGTCGTCATAAAAACTCACCGTTGATCTCGATCTGCAGCGAAAGCACGCGCGTAATGATTTCCGAATTTTAAACTCCGGCGACAATACGCCTGTTTTATTACCGTTTTGCCCGATAAATTATGCAAACTCACCGGACGGCCAATAAATTATCCGTGTACATATATATATATATATATATACGTATACACGTACGGCTGCGTTATTTTATTTGTGCGTAATTTAATTGCACGGGAATTCAGTAGCTGAATGAGCGGTACCAACTACCACTCGAATTCAACAAAATTAAAAAATAAAATAGTAATACCCGCGACAGACGAGACGAGCAAATGAAAAACAATAAATTCCGCGGACACAGAGAGAGAGAGAGAGAAAGAGAGTTAATGTTATATATATGTACACGTTCGATGCAACGGTGTATATATAAATTAACCCGTTAGCTCGTCGGGCATAGATAAATCAGCAAGCGTGTGTTGCGAATTTCGTCGTCGTTAGCCCGTGGGCCTAGCTGTACATCCAATGAAAAGATTCATTAGCTGAATGTTTCGGTAATCGTTTTCTACCGAGGCTTTTCGGCAATGGTTTCCTTTGTACTTGGGTAATAAGTGAGTGCGACCTTATCGGTGACACTTTACAGTTAAAAATTAGCTAGTAATCGTACTCAAAATAGCTATTTATATACTAACATTATTTCATTTTTGAAAACACATAAAAATTAACTATCACTCAATTAACCCAACATTTCCTACTACCGTTTCTATACAAAATCAACTGCCAACATCAAACTCTCCCTTCTCGTCCCATTTTGGTTGTTGCACGACATACACTCATTTCTTTCCCTGCAGCTGCATTCTTAAAATAAAAAAAAAATACTCCACAGCCACACACTATATACGTGAAATCACGAATAGTATAGCAAACACACGTGTGCATGCGCGATAAAACTCACACCACTCGTCGTTCTATACCACACATACACACACGTTCTCATCCCATTCGAAAACCTCTTGCAATCGCTCAGGGAATTGCGATATAATTTCTCAACGAGCTACTACGCACTGCTCTCTGTTGCTTATACCACTACTACTGCTATCCGCTAATGGAAGGCTGACTCTTCGCGCGGAGGAAAAAAAAACGCGATTTCCTTCCTCGGACTCGAACCAGCTCTAGAGAATAATACTCAAGAGCATATCTATATATATATATGCACAACGCTTTCGTAACGCAGCTTTAATGCTTTCTCTCTCTCTCTCTCTCCTCTTTGACGATTTTCCGCGTTTGACGCGCGCTCTCGAGATTTTTACGCGCGTTCGTGCAGACATTTTTCATTTCCTCTCCTCCCTACCTCGCTCTCGCTCGCATATTTCTCTATTCCTTCCTTTTTTTTTCGTCGCACGCGACTCGTCGTCGTCTATCGTTCTCTCAATTTCTCTATTTCTGTCGCCAGCAGCAGCAGTACACTACACTCATGTCCTTTGTGTTTTTTCGTATACGTATGTGTATGTGCCAGCACACTTTCTTCTATTTTTTTTTTAACTGGCGCTAGGCGACCTTTCTTTCTTTTTTAGCGCAATAATGCAAGGTTTCGTGTGTTCTGGCGAGGTTCTCTCTACCGCGGTGCGGAATATTTTGTTGACGTTGGGGAAATTAAGTTTTTTCCCGCTCGCCGCTCGCCCGCTGCTGAATTCTTTTCTGTTCTCTTCCACCCACCACACTCTTTCGTCCGCGAACTACGTTATTCAACATCAAGTTTTTATTCTCTCTTTGGGTTTTCTTTTACCGTGAAACTTTAAGAATTTTTTTTCCTTCCTCGCTCTCTCTTACTTTCGAAAAACGTAGCAGCTGCCGAGCGTGCGCCAAGTCGATTAAAAAGTAGTTAATTTGGCTAAACGAAGAAGTCTATGCGATGCAATTTTTTTGAATAAGTAAAACTCATAGCAGGCATTAGAGTGCACGTTGTTATACACAACGTCGTAGAAGTTGCGTAATCTCAAGGGCGTTTACGTATCTTAAAAAAGACCTTTTTGTGGATTAATGATGCAAATAAAGAACATCGACTTCTTGGGTATTACACGGAGAGAGAGAGAGAGAGAAACTTATTCGATGTGAGAAAGCAGCGTGAAGAGGAAACGAGAAACGCTCTCTCGTCGTGTTTTTCTATTTACATCATTAGTCCAAGAAAAGCTCCTTTCCAGATTGTTGCACTTTGCGAGTGTAATTATTCACAAAGCTGTATACCTATGCATTCCAACTACACGTACCTCTTACAAGTATGTAAACCGTGAGCTTTAAAAATTTTAAAAACAAAATTACGAGGTTATCAAAAAAAAAGGAAATTAAAAACGTTTGCTACTAGAACGACTTCGCAAAAATCGTTATAACGAGGTCAAAAACACCTCGTAGTTTTCGAGAAAAAACACACATAGCAGCTGAAGAAATCACGCTAACAATCCAGGAAAGCTCGAAACAGCCTCTTGCCCACGTATTTCTTTTCTCTCCTCTCCGCCTCCTAACTACCTCTTTCTCTCTCCTCTCTCTCTCTCACTCTTTCTTTTCTCTCCCCAACCACACGCTTTTTTTCCCACTCGAAGCGCGAACAAATGCACTTCTCCTCACCACTGCTGCTGCTGCTACGACGTCGCGATCGCGTCAATTAAAATTCACTATCGGCAATTTTCATTTGATCCCTTTCACTTGGCGCCCGTAACTTTTCATCGTACACCCGCGGGAGGTTGAGATACGCGAGTGTACGCTGCTGGCGGCGACGTTATATATATATATACTTTTTTACATGGCACGTCGCCGTCGTCGCGCTGCCATCGATCGATTGTCGCGCGATTTTTCTTTCTTTTTTTTTATCTCATCTTTCTCGTGCGGCGCTTTTTCCGGGGTGAGAGAGTGCTGGCAGCCTGGATGGCTTTTCCTTTGATGGAATTGGATTTTAATTTGATTAAAGGTGGCGCTGGACGAACGAATGGCGACGGCACTCGTGATTTAATGAGCTGCGTGCGTTTGCTTTCCTCGACTCTGTTTGATGTGAATTTTTTTTGAGAAATGAAAATTTGATGTCGAGCATGGTATTGTTTACAAATTTATTAACTTTTATTATTTACATTGATTTTTAGGCTATTGAAAGTTTGTGTGTTTTTCGTAAATAGAAATGTGTATGAAGATTTATTGCTAATGTATAGTTTCTTTTAGAAATAATTATAATTACAATCGCACTAGAATATACAATTATATAAGTAACACTGAAGACGTATCTTATTAACTGATATATTAATTTTTAGCTAATTATATTTGACATTTATGAATAGTTTATATATTCTATAACTATTTCTGAATTATTTTATCGACAATTTTACGGTACTTCTACTGTCAAATTAAACGTTGAACAAACACTATTTGCACAATAGTCCCTTGCCCCCCATTTTTTGCGATTTCCACAATGATGCAACAAGAGGAAAAGAATCTTTGAAAGAGAAATACTCCAGAAACCTTCCAGAACGTGAGACAAAGCCAAGAAATTCCCAGGCCTCATCACTGATAGTTTCATCTCTCTCTCTCTCTCTCTCTCTCTCTCTCTCTCTCTCTCTCTCTCGCTGTTCATTATCCTCATCCAGCTCACTGAAAAAAGAACTATACACCTTTAATCTTCCCAAAAAACAAAAGCTCTTCTGCGAAAAGCTAAAACAATCATCCCTGGCGGCACTTTCGCCTCTTCCTCCTCCTCCTCCTTCTCCTCAGCGACAGAATACCCCCCAGTTGAGCGCCTCGTAGAGAGAGAAAAAAAAGAACGGCAGCCTCTCTCCGGCCGAGTTAAAAATGAGATCATTCACGAGCACTTTGGGCGGGCGAGCGAGTTGCCGCGGCGGAGCGCAGCGCTTTGTCGGAAAATCGCGAGGATATTTCAGGAGCTTTCTCTCTCTCCTCCCCTTCAGCCTGGCGCGCGCCATCAATATAATAAGAGCGTCGGGGAAGCGCATTTGCGCGACGGAAAATGGAAATAAATAGGGGGCGCGCGAGTTTTATCAATAATGCAGGTATAAGGGGGAGGATAGGCTGCTGCTTCTTCTTTTTTTCGCAAGAGGCGATTTTTTTTTCTCTTTTCTTGCTCACGTGTGTGTGTGTGTGTCTTTGAGAGATTGATCGTGGGCGAGGTGTCGGGTGTGTCTCGTACGCGAATGATGAATGAAGGAGGTAGTGTATATGGTACACACTGTTGGTCGTTGATTTGAATCAAAGATGGTGGTATAGTGGTAGTGTGCTGAGGATGCGTGCTTGTTTTCTCTCCGGGGGGTTCGGCGGGAGGAATATTAATGATCGACGGTGTGCGGTTGAATTATTTAGGCACTACGAGATGTATCGGATATCAGGGTTGCGGTATAATTAATTCGATTGGGATATTTGCTTGACGTCGAGATACATGGGCTTATTTGGATTTTGTAAGGAGATGGATATATAACTGGGTGTTTTTTTTACTGCTGCGGTGTTGAAGGAAGATGGGAAACTGGCACATGGGCTCGAGTTTCAAAAGCTAGGTGCTGGAATAGGAACCGGAGCTGTCTAGGGAAATATGGGTTTACAGTTTCATGAAAAATCCTATTGGAAAATCTTTTTTGGCGAGCATAGGATAGGCGGTCGGATTTATCTTGTAATGGAGTATTCGTTTGGAAATTCATAACTTAAAAACAAAATACAGAGTTAAATTTTGAATAGCTCATTTGAGGTGAAATATTCTATACTGTATATTGAATTCCATCGGTATTTCTTTATATTTGAATATATTTTCTTTTACAAAAACATTCAGAATCCAACCAATATAAAATGAATAATTTATCCAACGCGATCAACAATTCCACGAAGTGTTTTACCTTAAAAGATCAAAATGGTAATCCATCTCGACAGAAAATTCGGTAAACAAACCCTGAAGCTTCCATAGCAGGCCTTGTCGCTAATATTGAAAAATCGTTTTCTCCTCGCCACGCGCTACTTCTTTCTTCACGCGCACTCGTCTCTAATCCCAACCCGTGGCGTGTCAAGTACAGCGGCGCCACAATCATTCACAGACGGACGTACGGACGAACGTCTGGCCTAGATGGCTTGCTTTTACGCCTCCTTCTCCAACGAATGGCAGCTCGGCTCCGTCGCTCCTCGTAATTAAACTTTCCGAGGGGATAAGGGAAGCGGAGAGCGTCTTTCAGCCTGACCTCGATATCGGAAGCTCCGTTTAATGGGATCTCTCCCCGGGAATATGATATCCGGTTACACGGGGGGAAGATGCGCTCTCGGCTTAATCTCGGTTTGTGTATTATTGTTGTCTACGTGAAGAATGAGAGGAGATGGAGAAGTTGATTTAGATCGAACGACGATAATTGGAAAAAAACGTAGTGTGGATCTTCTTCTTTTTTTTTCTTATCGTACTAATGACTTGGATTCCTTTATCAGTCGTACAATTGAGAGGCGTATATATATGCACATTTCAGAATAGAATAGTACAGGGGGTACAATTGACGACCTCGACCAGGCGTCTAATTGACAAATGAATGAGGCGTATCCTTTGAGCACCGTTCGCTGGAAATAGAGAGCCCATTGTTGTACCTGTAAATAGGTTATACCGTTCTTGGCCGAAATCCAAAAACACCGGGCCGATTACACATTAAAGCAAACCGTGATGTGTGTATGTATGTGTTCGTGCCTAACTTTGGCTTTAAATAGGCTTTAAACTTTTGTGTACAAACATCGGTACCGCTGAAAAGCTGTTTTGGACTTTAACGGATTCACGGGGATTACCTTTTATCAGCGTTAATGAAACCTTATTGTAAAGCCATTTTCGGCTCCAGAGGATTTCAAAGGATTATCTTTCAACGCTGATGTTAATACCTTAAAAATTCATTGGCACACGCGCACACATTTATATAGATATATATATTATCCTAATTGTTCAGGATCTAAATTTCTATATCAATAAAGCATCTATAACAGACAATCTTTACCATTCAAAGACAAAGTCAAACAAATTGATTATCCGCACAAACAAAAGATCCCATCAGCAAACTCCCATAGGAAAAAAAACCCTTCAGTCAGAGCAATCTCCTTTTCTCATCCTCCTCCCTCTTCTTTAACCAAGATTGAGATAAACGCAAGCTCGCCATTCTCGAGGTCAAGCTAGCCCGCAGGCTTGCATATATACTCACATACACACACAGACACACACGTGGAAGCTTAATTTTCGCTGACGAGCCGCGTTAGGCAAAGCGCAGCAGCAGCAGCGCTGGGTCGATAATGCGCATTCTAGCCGCAAAAAGGCTGCTGCGTTCGTGGATACTGGGACAGCGGCCAAGAGGTAGAGAGAGACTGAGAGGGAGAAGAGAGAGTTCTTTGTATCTGCTGGTGCTTGTTCCATTTTTGAATGGGTCGTTCCTGCACGGAAGTGAGATTCGCGTTGTGTGTGCACACGAATGGTTCGGTTGAGATGTGTGGGATAGAGTTGGGGTTGTTGCGGTGGTGATTCTGGCTGGAAAATAGACATTTTTAGTTTGTTTACATGGAGTGTATTTGGGAACGATTACATCAGAACACGTGTATTGTTGTTAACTATGTTGTTTCTATTAGCTGACTTTAAATTTATTATATAAATTATGTGTTTATAATACATCAAAATATTAATGGGTAAGAAACATTTGTTTTTGTTAACAGCTCGAGCAATAATGAAACGTACATTCATTGTGAAGCATTGGCAATCATGCGCCCTAAATTTTCCATTTTCGCTGCGCAGTACAATCATAAATTACGAAACAAAATGCAATTATATTTTCATTTCCCTCTATAATAATAACCGATCACCTTTCAATTCTCTCTACCACAGCTTCAATGGATGAATTTTTAACCAACCTTTACAAAACCCGCGTATAAACCCATTACTCCCACCGCTAACGAACCTCCTTCATAAACTATTTACCGGAATTTTTCTCTGAGCGCGCAGCAGCACCGGGCATGAACGTAACCAACCGTCCCATCCCCACAGCCTGGCGTATAAATAACGCATTATTCTCCCTCTCTCTTTTTCTCTCTTTCCCTTTCTGCATTTAATTCCGCGCTAGCCAGCCATACCCTCCCCTGTGAAAATGAAGCGGATTTCCACGGTGGATAAATATCAAAGTCAAAAGCCGTGTTTCCCGGTTAATGCGCCCGCGGATTTCCACCCTGCGCGCGCGCGTGACGATGCTGCTGCTGCTACTTCTCGAGTGCAACCCTGTGTTTTTCGATCCCCTCCTATACTTCACCACTACCACCTTACATTTTTTCCATCTCCCTTCCTTCTTTACTCGTAGAATTGTGCAGGACTGTACATGTAGGGACGAGTAGTGGTAAGATTGAAAAATCCTGTGATCTCTGTGTAGGTGGGACGTATTTATTTCGCCTTATCGGATTTTCGCCATTGTTTAGGTCTTTTCCAAGGGGGGAGAGAGAGAAAGTAGTAGCGGCGAGGGAGAGAACAGAGGAAGTATTGCACACCAGTGCTGGCGTTGCTTTTAGTTCGGACGGCCGGGGAGATTAATGGAGAGCGGAAAGGGCGAGAGAAGAGAGCGTTTTATTCAAATTGCTACGCTTTTTCTCTCTCACATTGTAGAAGAATATGTCACCTGTGCGTGAATGACGCTTTTAGGAAACATTTTCACGTGAATAGATCTTCCGGTTATGGAAATTTAATATATAACAATTTATCAGGCACAAAAAGAATGCACAATGTTTAGCGAGCAAATGAAATCACTGGATAACACTTAATTAAAATTCCTCATCGCTATCCCGATTGAAAATTACTCCACGATCGCGTTCCTTCCCGCAATGCCATTATTTACATTTTTTTCCTCCTCGGCCGTACCGCGTTCCGCATAATTCATCGACTAGATGCTTCGGGATCGGCACTTAAAATTAAAAACGAAGGCATCCCTCAGACAAGCAATAAAAGTGTCAGTTGCACTGTTCGGATTAAGGAACTCTCATGTGCTACCTACACCCTCTATTCTTTTCTTTCCCGCTCACGATCGATTTCGGCAATTTCTTCTTCTCCAGAACCACACAGCAGCAGCAGCAGCCAGTGTTTGCCGATATTTATGTCGGCCGCTGCCATAAACACTCACAGCACACCCTGCGTTTGCGGAGCCGGATAACGCTGTTTGCGGCAAATAGATTTTTCGTCTCGCTCGCCGGGACGGAAAATTATTTTTCGAGGGAGTCCGCTCTACTCTGCCCCGTTGCTGCTGCTGTTAGTAAGTTTCGAGAGCACTGCGTTCGAGGGGCAAAGCATGCGCTCGAGGCAATAATTTGTGCAGCTTGTTTATGTTGAAGTGGTAGTGTGCGCCCACCGGCCGTTGCTGCGGCTTGATTGTCGGATGGAGTGCATTAGAGCATGAGTTTAAAAAGAAGAAAAAAAAGTGCTGGGATATTATGTGCCTAGGTATTATGAGCTGAGTGGGGTTGAGTGGAAAATTAAGTGAAATATTGTTTCGGAAAATAACTTGAGATAAAGAGATATAAAGAAGAAATTTTCTTTTGCTTCATCCTGTTGTTAAAGGTTCGGAAGTTTTACTGTTTAAAGTTGAAAAATTTTCTCGAAACTTTGTTTTTATATTTTTTAAGTTAGATTTCCATAATTTTTAATCAAGTATTTTGATACTCATAATATCGTCTTTTATAAAGATTTTACTTGAATATCCAAAAATCTTTTAGAACCTTTATCCGCATTTTCAAACTCTCTTTTATCATAATCGTTATCACAGTTTACGGCACGAATGCATCAACTGCCAAAAAGTCATCGAGTGTAAAAAGTGTCGAATCAGTGTTCCAGCCACGCGTCGTCGAACTTTTCGAAATATCGTCGTCCACTCGGCTAACTATCTGCTTCACGCTACATTGATTACCACCTATATATATAGTACATTATATGAATTAGGGTTACGATGTATATATATATACGTGTATTCTGCCGAAAATCCATGACTCGGCGTAGATTCACGCACTTCGTTCGCCTTAGCCTTTGAGAATTACGAGCATAGAGGGGTCGACACTGTTATATCTAAATGGCCCTAATTTATACGAAGATATGGTTTATCAATTCCAACCGTCGTCATTTATATTCTCGACTATATGTCTGTGTATATAAGTCGTTCGATATGATAATGCTATACGAACGCTTGCACGCGCGCGCGCGTGAAAGTTGCGAAAAGTAATCTAAAAATCAATTTAAAGTTAATCTGCGTACGGCCGAGGGATGGCGTCGCTATACGCTCGTGTATCGCACTCCATGAATTTGAGTTCTTTATGAGCTAGCAACAGGAATTTATCGGAAAGTTTGTATCGTGGCTCAACGGAATTCGTTGTTTTTTTTTAAATTTACCTTCTTTAATAACGGCTGCTGCAGATGGGGGATGGGACTATGGAATGTAAACAAATAAAATTATATTAGTATTCTAAGCTTGCATTGATGAGAAAACTTTATTTAATACACTTTGATCCTAGTTCGAAATCAATATTCTAATCAGACATTCTATCAGAGAAAGAATTTGATATTTTTTTTTTCGATCCGAGTAAACATTATTCTCATCTACTTTTTCCTTATATTAAAAAATTCATTCATTAGCTTTCTATTAAATGAATCGAACCTTTCTACCGAAACCCTAATAATTCTACCATTCACTTACACGCAATATTTCCCTGGAATTAATATCACTTAACACCTGTTACACTAATTAAACAAGGAAAAAACACGAGTCCTCCCGAAACGTGACCCTCTGGACCTTCTTTTTCCAATAACGTTTTTTTCTACCCAAACACAGGCACGAACAGCCGCAAGAAAAAGAAGGGTCCAAGCTTACCCAACGAAAAAAAAGCCAAGAAATCATATCCCCGAAGCCAATTAAATTCCAGGACTGCAGTAGCAGCGACGACTATTACGACGGGCTGCTGCTGCTGGGTAATTTTTATCAATTAGACTTTCCTCCAGGAGTCGACTGTGGCAACGGCGGTCGCTCTGTCCTCGTTTCAGAGCTTGATTATCGAGTTATGGAAAAAGGGCCGCGGGCTTTTGAATAATTGACCAGGACGACGGCTCCATGGAGATTGGAAATTTCAGGGCTGATCGATAAGCGATGGATGGGAATGGGGATGAGGCTGGAAGTTTTATCGGGACGAAGGGTTCGTTTGGTATTTAAAACGCGGTGGTGGAATATAGTATGCGCACGGCTGTGGCAGAGAGAATTTCAATATTTATATACCACGGCGGTGTGCAGAGGGAGGACAGAGATAGAGTTTAAATTAAATGTTGCGCTTTTATATGGCTAGGGTGGTGTGTAGTCTATAAACCAATGCGAGTTTTATTGTGGATTTTTGTAATTGGTTCGGGATTTGTATGTATTTTAGCTGAAAATGTTCGCTGGTGAATGGAAAAAGCTGATGATTTTTATAGACACCTTTGCTGTTTGGCAATGGCATCAATTTATCTAGTGTTAACGTGTAAATCTCCAGATGTAGAGGATTTGAAACGTATAATATAAGAATTTTCATCTAAATTAATTCCACGTTAGAATTTATTCCATATCGTATAAGCTCGGTTCGTCGTGACGACGAAAAAATGTAAATACAATCCCACACTAGACCAAAATACTCTCTTCCAAAAATAATCCACCTAATCAACTTCGAAATCCCCCCCGTAAAACCGCTCAATTTACCCGGAATCCATCATCTCCCAGAGCTCGCTTCTCTGTCTTTCTCTTTTCATCGGATAACCCTGTAGGATGGTGGGTCACCCTGACCCCATCTCCACTTTCCATTCCTTACAATATTCAGAGCACTGTCGCTATCTTTAAACACGAGAAAAAAAAATACCATCCCTCGCTGCTCACACAATATCATCTCTTTTTCTCTCAACCATCCTCGTCGCGAGAGCTCGTCACATAGCTCCTGCTCTTCTCTCTCTCACACTCTGAGCGCGCTTATCGCGTTTCCGGCCGCATCGCTCTCGCAATTTCCTCCGAAAATGATCCTCGCCCCGCTCCTAATAAAGCGCCAGCCAGTGCCTCTCTCTCTCTCTCTCTTATCGCTGGCGAGCCATGTCTATGTGTGTCTGTATGTGTGTGAGCGAGCTTTCGTTTCGGCCTGGCTGGGCTGCATCTCCAAGGCGATTTCCTTTAATGACAACGTCAACGTCGCTCGCTCGCTCGCTGTCGACGACGACGACGACGAGCCGAGCGATAAAGTCCCCGGGATATGGGCTGCCCGTTGAGCGGGAAAAATGGTAGTTGGAAATTTTGGTTTCGGATGGCTCGCCGACGACGGGTTTAGATTGTTTTTTCTAGACTTATGGAAGGGTTCAATAGTCTTTGTTGTCATTCGACGTAAACGTTTTTCCTTTTTATTTTTATTTCATGTAACATAGATATTGCGTTGTATTTTAAGTATAAAGTAGTATTTTTAGAATACTAAATCTTTAATGAATTTTGAAAAAAAAAAATGTAAAACCGGTATCAGTAAATCTAAGAGGAATCAAAATAAACTTTTTTACCAACTAATTCCTTAAAATCAAATGAAAATCAGATTCTGCTCATTTTTAAATCCAACTTTAAACGAACATCCTTTCACAAGTCTTTCTAAACTTTAGCAAACTCATAAATACATCAATAAACATTCATTACTACAACGGCTGCACGCAGACCAGCATAAATCCCCCTTATAATCCAAACTTATCACCACGTTTTAAACATAAATACATTCTACTCTCCTCCTTCCCTCATTCTCCACTAAAGCGCGAAAAATTCATAGCCTCCTCTCTCTCTTTCTCCCTTTCCCTCCTCACAGTGCTCATTTCTAATTAGATTTAATCGCCCGGCTAAAAGGCGCTCGCGTTCATTTTCCGATTTTACACGCTCGAGCCGTCCACTTTAATCGAGGGGTCTGCCCCGCACGCGTGCGCAGCTCTCGATATCCACTCGTCGAAGCTCACTCGCGTGCTCGCGCACCGGTCATTTAAGGCTCGTTTCAATAAGTATTGGCCGTTTCTTTCTTTCTCTCTCTTTCTCTTGCTCCGAGGGTTCGAAGTGGCCATTCACTAACGTCAGAACCACTAACGACAATCGCTCGCCTTTCTTCGCGGTCTCGTGTATATATATGGGCATGTGTATACGAATGGAAACAAGAAAGGTAAGAGGGGGGCAAGAGAGTTCGTCGGTTCTTTTATTTCGGCAGGGGATAAAGCTGTCTACACGATAAAAAGTAATTCTAGCGGTTTTCTCGATGTTGTTGTTATTGTTGATAATGATGATTATCATTATTGGAAGTTAAAATAATATATCTATACGGTCGGCGTTAAATTTCCTTAAATTTTTTGTAAATTCTTGAATAAAATTCAAATGCAAATTAATTATTACTAAACAACATAACAATACCATTGCCAGCCAATAAGATTACAAAATGATGAACTCAATATATCAACTTTACTTTTGATTTATGCTAGGTGACGGGCTAATTCAAAACCACCATAACTTTACCCAACCAATCGAACTCTCTCCATCCTCAATTAGCCATCGGCTTCTTTCCAATATACATTTTAGCGCGAAAACACATTACACACCTCGAGCAGATTACAACTGCAGAATAAATCATACCCTTTGTCCAGTCTAATCTCCACATCTACCCAGCAAAATTGCATCATTTCAAGTTAACTCCAGACGCTACCGTATAGTCTAAACGTCAGGTCCAGTCAGACTACAACGACCCGTAGCAGAAGCAGCAGTAGCAGCAGTAGCCACCCTAATCCCCGTATGCGTCCATAATCTCGAGAGCCACTGCTAGGGACTTTCGGCTAATGCGTGTGCGTACGTGTGCTATCTGTCGTCAAGTCCTATCCGGAATCAAACGTGGCTTGATCCTACTGACGGCTGATCCTTCGTCCAATTGGCTCCCGTTGCCTATAGGACAAAGACAGCCGCTGCTCGTCTCGTCTCGTCTTTGACGGATCTCGAGATAAATCCGCCTTTCGACTGACTCATTCCGGGGTCTTGGCTATTGTGCGGCTCTACTATATACTGCGTCTGCGGTGTCTCTCCTTCTAGCTTCTTCTCTCGGTTTTCTGTTTGGTCGAAGTGGCGAAAGAGAGGTGAATGATGCTGCTGGGGGTTTAGGTTTTTGTGTGCAATAGAAGGAGATTGGGTGGTGAGGTGGGATTGTCAGAGTCAATATTTTTGATAAGTTTTCGGAGCTTTTGATAGGATAGAGTTAAGAGAAGATGATTTAGCATTGGGGTTGAAATTTTCTTTTGGAAGAAGAGATATTATACGTTTATTCTGGCTGACAGTATTTTCGTTTTGGACTTTACTTTCTTTGGTGCACAGTTAATTAATTTCTAGGATTTCTGATTGAAAGTTTGTTTTGAAGAAGATTTGGAATAATCCGTATTTTCTATTGTAATAATGTGATACATTTTTCCAACTTTTTTTCTGACGTTTATATATCCAACAGTAATTAGATATTTTTCTGTTTACATTGTGAGTTTTTTATATGGGTATATGTTAAGGATATTTTTCGTGGTATATAATAATATAGACTTTAAATATTTAAAAAAGTTTTTCTTTTTAAAAATTTGCAACCAGCTGAGTGAAATCAATAGCAAATAAAAAATTATAAAGATACCAATGCAACATGAAATTCAATACTCGAAAACTATATCTTTACTCAATAAATCGATGAAATTTTCATTATTATTTTTCGTTCATTTTCCGCACATGCTCTTAGCACCTGTAAACACTTTTTTCTCATTCCACTATCCACCTACTCCATTATTGTTTCAAAGAAAGACTCAGCTGTTCATTTCCCAACGTGTCGTCCTCTCCCTCGAGAGCTCACTCACACACATACACTTACTATATCTCTTCCTCCTTTCCATCCGTCGAAAGTCGCTTTGGTCCATTTAATTTGTAGCGAGCGAGAGAGAAGATGAAAACACTTTCGGTCGGCGCGCACTCCAGGTGCACTTCTCTTTCTCTCTCTCTCTTTCTCTCTTTCAGCTTTTAAAAGTCAGGCCTCTCCCCTCCAAAGTTTTCCTATCTAACGGGGAGTCGACGATAAAAAAATGCCACTACTCTTTCGCCTCTTCCTTACTGTGTTTGTGTGTGTATGTGTGTGTGTACACGCTGGTGTGCTTATGTGTGTGTATATATATATCGACGAGAAATCCAAAGAGAGTTTCGCAGCGATCGATACCTCTTTTAATTCTTAACTCGATTCGAACTTTAGATACTCTGTCTCGCTTTTCCCTATACGTTTGCTCGCTTGCTTTTTCCACCCTTTTGTTTACCTGCCTCTCTCATCCTCTCTCTATTTTTCTGATACACGCGCTTTTATTTCATTCATTTCTCCCTTCTCCATCTACGCTCGCGTGGAGTTCGCGCAAGCGCGCCTCTTTTTCCTCGTTTTGTTACTTTGTAGTTTGTATCGCCTATATCTCTTCCCGTCTGTTGCCTCCTTTTTATTTGCCGGTGGGGGGGAGAGGGGCGCCTTTTTCATCTCGATTCCTCGGGATAGATGAACTTCGGTGGCGCACGCGCACCACGCGCGTCGTTCTTTTCATTAAAGTTCCGAGCGCGCGCGAAAGTCGATGAAATAAACTGTGTGTGTGGGTGGCGCGGATGAAGAAGCGCGCGCGTTCTGCTAAGTTTGTTTGGACTTGAATCGTTGAATGGCTTGCGTTGCGGATAAAATAGCGGACTCTAATTAAGCGATCTGATGATGATGCTGCAGTTTATGGTAGATGAAGGTGTTAGTTATTGTTTCCCAATGACTTTTACAAACTTACGTTTTATGTCTTTCAATCTTATTTAGAAAAAATTGATTTAAGTATACTTGACTTTATCGGTACAATATCATTTGTAAGAAACGATCCTAACAGTTGAGTTACTTTTTCTTTCTTTAACCACATAAATGAAATAAAATCCTTATATAACGTCGACATTCTACGTTGTTTTATCATAGTATTTCTGAGAGTTCGTTAGGTGTTACAAAAAGATAAAAAGAAAATCCATTGATTGAGGCTGAGTTACACAACAAACAGCTGACAAAAGATTCGATTAAATCGCTTATTTTTAGCTCAACCCTCTATACACCATCTGTTACACAAAATCGTGTACCTCTGCAACTGACTATCGCTGATGCAACATTTTTTTGCTTGCATAACACCCTTGACAATCCTCCTACTCCTCTCTTACACAACCTCTGCCAACGTTCCGCATCGTATCCGCCATCCCTGATCAATCTCAGCTGCATAACCAACCACCGCCTCCACCCCTTTCTACACACCACCAATTTCCTCTCTCTCTCTCTCTCTCTCCCTCTCTTACTTATCGCAACACATACCTCATCACCCAGCAAATCATGCACCGCCTTATTTCCGTTTCTCGCCGTCGTATCGATCTCCCTCTCCACCTCTTATACCTTACTCCTCGTCGTCCTCCGCTTTCTTCTTTCGTATAGCAACGATGATCTCACGAGAGAATTCCACACGCGCGCGTGAGGTCCCGGAAGAGTTTTGAGCCCGTCGGCGTGGTGTGCTGTGTCTTATCAATAAAAACGTCAGTCCACGAGAGTGGCGTACACCCAGCGTTTCATTAGAGAGGACGGGTGCAGGGAATTCTGACGCGTCTGCGTGTCTTTTGCGAGAAAGAGAGGGAGAGAGAGAGAGAGAGAATTTGTCGTGGATGAGCGAGAAAGAGAGTGAGTATGACGTGTGAAGAGTGGAGAGGAAGTTTTAATTTTGGGAGATGGCAGGGTTCAAAGGGAAGTTTTGAGTTTCTTGACGTGCGTAGTTGTGGTTTGTCTCTCGAGGTCTTTGTTTGAGGTAGGAGGAAATTAAAATTTTCGTGGGTTTGAGCGAGATGTCGTTGTGTTGTTAAAAAGTAATTATTTATTCATACTCGAGACAAATCTTGATACTTATTAAATATTTAAAATGATTTTTGCAGAATATATATATATTTGTACCGAACATTATTGTTTATTTGTTTGTAGTATCATTTATTAACGCTCTGGAAAAAAAACCCTTAAGCTCGAACTTAACTTTACATGCAAATATTTTAAAAAGTAAAACACATAAGTTATAAGTAAATAATTCTGCTGGCACATGGTGTACACAACAAGTCACAGTGTACATCACTAATTTACGTAGTTATACATTCTTCCTCTATTCATGAACACAAAACCCACAATATATTAAACTTTAACCATCCTTACAGCTCGCACACACATCGAAACCCAAATAATTCAAAATTGACATCATCAAAGCTCCACTAACCCACGTAGTAGAACCCGCATAATACACCAATATAAATCGCCGCTTTCCGTACACCCCAACCTGACAACATACCCATCAATTCCCCTCCTTCTCGTCCCCCCTTTTTCCATAACCCGGGACATTTTCAAATTCCGCCTCGAATTCATGGAAAATAGACACGTCACTCTCTTCTCTCTCTCGTATCGTAAGTTTCACCTGCGATTACGCGCGTGCGTGCGCGCATCGCCGCAGGGATATCCCTTTCAAAACACGCGCGAACGCATCATTCAGAGGCGCGCGCCGTAAAATCCAACGGATAGATTACCATCCGTATCCGAGAAATACGGTTGTGTCCGCGTACCCCGACGTCCGCGAATAAACTCTCTCTCTCTCTCTCTCTGTGTATAGAGAGAACGAGAAAGAGAGAGAGAGTGTGTAGGAGAGAGAAAAATCACGCTATTCCGGGTGAAAGAGAGGAAAAAATCGGACGGTGGTAGCCTCGGCCGGATTTTTGCTACGTGAAAAAATGGGTTTCGAGATATAAATATACATGGCTTGTTGTGTGTATGTGTTTGTGTCTCGGGTTACGAGTTGATTTGGGGTTGCCACTGTTCTTTTTTTTCCGCGTAAATAGTTTGCCCTGTAAAAGAAGGATGCCTGCAACGTTTAGAATGTAAAAAAGTATTGAATTAACAGGGGGCGAATGTTTTGTAGATGTGTTGATTACAAGTATACGATTATTATCAGAATATCTTAATACTGCGATAATCAAATCATTACCAACATGAAAACAATAATCAACTAAGTCGTTTTTTCTTTCATGAAAGAAAAAAATAGCTACCGCAACTCTCCCATTTCGCATACAATAAACACTCTCCCTTTTCATTTCTTTATAAAAAAATAAACACCAATTTAGATAACAGCCAAACCCACCACTATACCTCATAAAAATTATCTCACCCTTCCTTTCCTACTATCAAACTCCATAGAACCCTCACACATGCTCCACTCTTTTTTTACACACCTTCTCCTCCTCTCCCCTATTCACCTACCGTCAGCACAACTTTTTCCTCCGTAAAAACCGCCATACGCACATGAGGCTCGATGAGCATAACATCGACCAAGCGCGCGCGCGTCGGCTTTATTTTTTTCTCGCTCGACACGCCGCTCACATATACAACTGGTGAGAGAGAGAGAGAGAGAGAGAGAGAGAGAGAGAGAGAGTGCGCGTAAAAGGGGCAATAAAACACGCGGGGGCACGGGACGCATCTGGGTTACGAGCTTTACAAGGCAGTAGCTCTTGCCTTTATCTCGCGCGCTGCCGCCGGTCCTAAGCGATTTTTCGAACCTACGGTGGGTTGGACTATGGGACGACGTCGTAGGTCTTGTGCTACGCGTATATGTGTGCTTACGCAAGTTTTTAATGTTTATGGGTAACTGAAGTGGGAGTAAAAAAGGGGCGGAGGTGTGAGTGTTATATCGGATTGGATTTATAGGTTTTTGTATTATATATATGTTAGCACTTTTTTCAATATTCTTTCAAAACTTCTGTAACGATTATCGTTATCCCTTTTTTTACAAAAACAATGAAATATATTTGATAGGAATTGTAACAGAAAATTCAATCTTTACAATCTATCCGATAAAAGATAATCAAAATCACTATCGGAATCAAATAAAGAAAACAAGTATTTGAACGAAAACTTGTTCGATCGATCGTACAGAGTGACGAATAGAATTCTCATTTTACAGGGTCTTATCCTATATCGTCCTACAAATTCGTTTCTACAAACGCCCTTTTTCGCACAATACGAACTTCCTCTCCCTCCTATTCTACCCTACTTTCACACTGCACACATCCTCACCTTATTTCGTACTTCTTCGAGCCTGCTTACGCTGTGCGCACACAATGGGCAAACTCACGCTAAGCGACGCGATCGGCCGTGAACAACGAAATCTTCTCTCCCTTCCTCCCTTTCTCTCTCTCTCGCACAGCAAGTAATCCGTACATAGAGCTTTTCGAATTTGGCCGCGTTTTAAGGCACGAGAGCCGTGGAAACGATTGCTAGCTGTGTTTGTTGATCGGTGAACTAGTTTTGTTATTCGTCGTTCTTTATATTCTTATTGTGAGGGTTTAAGGGTGGAAGGATGGATAGAGATAATGAATTTTAAAGACGGGACTTATTGAACTATGCTTTTGTAGCTTTTGGAAGATATATAGAAGTTTAAAATTCTTAAATGTGTAATATACCAATGATTCTAGTAAATAAAAATGAAATAATTATTGTTCAAATCAAATGTCATTTGTTAATATTTATTTACTTTTAGAAAACTAAAAAAACCTTTTTCTGAAAAGTTGTATAATAATTTCAGGTTGATTGTGTGAAATCTATATAATCTATAAATATTCGAGACTACAATGTTAAATAAATTTTTTATATTATCCGTTGTACTTAGATTTCCGGGTGCTTAATAATAAGTAATAGCATTGATCCTATATTGAAATAGAACCTGATCAAATTATCTTAGACATACCAACTAAAAAGATTGAATTATTAAATTGCAGCACCATGCTCGAACGTAATCCACTTACTCAATATCCGTTTCCTTCCTTCATCTCCACAAGACAATATAACAAGGCTTTACGACTTCTCGAAAGTAAGAAACACATCAAAATCCACAATCCCTTCCAATTCCACGCACTCACTAATCCATTCACTCTTTGAAAATTTTACAACCACCTTCCCCTTCCATAAACCCCCCAACCCTCTATCCATACCATCATAACTTAATCAAATGACAAAGTAACAATCAAGCTAGCCTATAGCCACCCATTAATACTCAAAAGCCCCGGGCGGCGATATAAACACTTTTACGATCTCCGTTGGAATTGCCGCGGGCGAGTCCGAAATTTCGGTACGCGACGTCGATTAAGACACAGGAGACCTGCGCTCGACGTTAACCTATCGCGCACTGGCGGACTTTACGATAAAGCGATTATACCCGGGAAGAGAGAGAACGAGCAGTTGTGTTGGAGCGTAAGGTCGACGGAGTTATTTCGGGGAGCTTGCAGTGACGTTTCGCCGAGTGAGAGAGAGAGAGAGAAGGGAACGGGAAGGAATGGAGTTAGTTGCGAGGCAAGTGAGAGAGAGAGAGAGAGAGAGAGAGAACGGATCGAAAGTTCGAAACTGTAGGGAAGTGTGTTGGATCCGCATGGTGTGCTGAGAGTTTCGGAGAACGCAGGAGGAGTTGGTAGTTGTTAACGCTCTGCTGTTGGTGAAAAAATTAGAACTCTGGAGAAGAGAGAGAAATTTCGTCTTGATAATTGAACGTTATTTACTGTTTATACTCTTTTCAGGAAAGTTCTTATAATAAGTTTTTTTGCTTTTTAGAATTATCTAGTTGCGTTCAGCGTCTTTAAAATAAGAAAATCTTATTTAATTTGGAAAAGTTTTTACCTTCAACAACATCCAACAATATCCCCCTAATCCTCACCAAACACCCCAAAAAAATACTCTCCATTCTTCTACCTCTCCGCGACAATTCCACCCGTTTCCTCTGTTTCCTCTCCGCCTATTTTTAAAGGAAGAGGCAGCCGCTTTAGATCGCAGATCCTCTCTCTCTCTCTCTCGAGAGAGAGAGTTTTATTGCCGGATCTTTTTGTTTATAGCCAAGGGGAAAAGAGAGGGAGAAGAGTTGCTGCTGGAATTTGCGTTATTGTTGTTCTGGAACGCTTTTGATGATGGTTTCGATGGAGACGAATGTATTGCTGCTACTAGCCCGAGATTTCTACCCTTGATTGAAATGTATTATTCGACGCTGTTTTTGATGTAGGATGATTGAAGTTTAATACGAGGGGTATGTGATGAATGTATTGTTCAAGGTTCACGCTTATTTGAGTTTGCTTTGATTTGTATTTTATTGAAAGTCAATCGTTAATATTCGTTCGACCAATGTGTAATAGTGGTACAAAAAGTTTTCACTTATTACCGTTTAATGATAAGGTAAAGGTACCAGTATTTAAGCAGGGTGCTTATCTATAATTACTAACCAAGTAAACATTTTTTCGAACCTTTACCATTCTGCCACATTTGCGTACCGTAATTTGAATTTAACCAGAAACTCAAAGATCCTTAATTTCCCTGTATCAAGCGTGTAATTAAACGTACAAGCCTTCACAATTAGACCGCTCTTTAGCTCTCCTCTTAGCGAAAGAATTCCTCGGCAAATACTTCCCAATTGGCGTCCGAACGATCCTTTTGATCTCTCCTCACATACACACACACACACCTCCTCGTTCCAACACTTGTTCGCATTTTTCTCGAGGCAGCAACACACCGCGTCTGCTCTAGACTATACTACTACAGCTGCTACTACTCTCCAAGCTATCCGTTAATTTTACCGAGGCTCCTGCGACAAATAAACCGGTGCGAGTGAAAAATTCCACTCGTAAGTATTAGTCAGAGACACTCCACTACAGAACGGTGCACACGAAGAGGTAGTAGAAGAAGAAGAAGAGGAGGAGCACGTAACGGCGAGAGTAAGAGAGTGCGGCTGCTGCTCTCGAGGACGTCGTCGTCGTCGTCGTCGGGGGTCAAAAGATATTGCGGCTGAATATTACTCGCGCACACTGGCCTCCTCGCTCTCGACGGTATTCTCATATCGCGCGGCTGAAATTAGTTTCCATTTTTAATTATCTCTCGAGCGACGCTCGCTGCAGTACTACCACCACTCAAGCGAGTGTAGTATTCGCGCGCAGTGTTGAGTGCAGAGAAGTATTCGCGGATTTACACGTTAAGCGAGAAGTGAGACACGAGAGGACACGAAGGGCTGGAAAGTTCTGTAGAATATGGTTATAGTCGATGGGGTTGCTGAGACCGTTGTGGGTGAAAATTTCTCTGGGAATAATTAATTTATGTGCGTTGAATAAGGTGGTTTTTCAGAGGTATAGTGGAAGTTTCGAAACGCGGTCAATTGGAAGGTTCTGCGCGGAGGTACGGTAATATTGTTCTTGCGAATTGCTACTACCTGAGGGAAGAGAATTATGTTGATCTATGAAGTTTTTTTATTAAGTCTTGCGGTTACTACGCGGAACTTTAGTAAAGTCTTCATAAAACTTGAGACAACGTACTTGTAGCGAGATTTTTAACCTTCTCGGTTTAAACTTAACTAGGTCGAACAATGCACAATTTTTTTTTCTTTTAATTATCAAATGTATGGTGCCTAGACACTCTGTAAAATTCTTAGGTTATTTCTCGCATCGGTAAACATTTATCTTCACTCAACGTCACACTTTAACCATCTCAATTACAAGATCAACATTGAAAATTGCACCTGGATATCAGCTCACCGCTCTTATCAATCAACAAAGGGATTTCTTCCCCATCGTCGAACTACTACTCTGCACACTGTAGGAAATCACTCTTCCTCACCTGCGCTCTTATACCCGCGATGTCTAGACGAGCCGATAATTGCAACTTCCGAGGACTCTTAATTAATGCCTACTTACCGCGGGGATGATTTTTCGAGCGAACGTGCGCGCGCAAGAGAGAGAGAGAGAGAGTTCCCCGGAGAGGCACCGCCTACGCTACCGTAATGAAATAGTAATATCCGATAATCAATAACCGACGCGAGTGAGCAAGCGAGCGAGCGATATGGCACCGTTGCTGCCATTATCGCGCTTTGTTTAATTTATATATATACGTGTTTTGTCGGAGAGCATGGAAGCTACCAGGGGTTTTAAAGTGTCGCGTGTAATTAGGTGGAGGGGAGGGTGTAATTACGTCGTTAGGGATGGTGTACGCGCATAAATTAATCGTCGAGTGCTGGCAGCTTTGTTTTTGTTTTGCACTGCGTATCTGTGTCTCTCGCTCTGTGTTTGGTTTCATTATGTAAGCAGTGAAGAGCCTCGAGAGATCGGTATTATATAATTATACAATAAGTTTTATCATGTTTTTTTAGCAAAAGGTTGGATAATGAAATCAGTATACATTAGAAGATGTGGGAAAGTGGTTATTAAGTGTTCAACAAGTCATTATTTGTCATACTATATGAAATTTCAAATAGATGATTTATTTACTATGTTTGAAATTTTATATCAGAGCTAAATAGATATTCAGAATAGAATTTTCAAATTAATCCTTTAACAATTCAGTACCCATTCCAACTTTTACATTTTTCCCAATATTATTATTAGATTAAACGATATCAAATCATCGGACATACTGCATTTATACGCAGCAATTTCAATTAAAAAACTCTTCACTAACACATTTAATCTTCACACATTCCCAATTCTTTAATTTTCCCGCATACCACCTTACTGCCATTCACCTTGCCCAAGCAAACTCTCCCGTAAAAATTAATTAAACCCACTTCACTCCTACCCCATCAAACGTTTATTTAAAATACCCCACCACCATCGCGTAAAATTCCGTACCTCGTAGCGCACGCGCGTTCGTGCGCGTTTTAACCGGGCAGCAGTAGCAGCAGCAGCAGTAGCAGCGAGTACGACGACGCCGACGAATTCTCCCGAAATTAACATTTGGATTTTACACGGATGATTTGCATAGCCGTGTTTGTGCTCTCGCGCGCGTTGCATTATTGCGCCCGGACACAGAGAGAGAGAGAGAGAGAGAGAGAGAGAGAGAGAGAGAGAGAGCTGTGCGCGTCTATTAATTAAAGCTCGCGCGCAGGCGCGCGACACGAAATTAAAATACATCCGTCATGCGCGTGCACAAGAGAGAGAGAGAGAGAGCACAGACATTCCTGGTGTAATATTATAAATGCTTCATTACAGAATTACAATTTCATTAGCCGAAACGGCAGCCTGAATTAATTTCGTCTTCGTGGAGACAGCTTATGAGGAATTAATTGCTGGATTGTGTGTTTTGTCTTGATGTGATGCTTTTTTTTTCTTCTTTTTAGCGTTGTAGGATTTGGTTTCAAAAGATATGACATCTATTTTGATATGTGGTCGGTGTGGTTTAGCGGTTTTGAATGGATCGTTGGGTGATATAAACGTAAAAGTAGAAATTATGCCGTCTATTTCTAGAGCTGAATGTGATGGTAATGGAATGGCTTTTTAGACATGAAATTGACCACTTTGGTGAAAATTGTGATGAAATCGTGACCAAATTTAACAATGCAAAAATGCTTTGATTTTTCCTAGCGTTTTTACAGCTAATTATTATAATAATTAACATAAGTCTACAATTTCGTATCCAGGAAAACTTAAAACAAAGTCTATCGAACTATGGACATTAGCACGTCGAGACCTATAACGCATTTTATAATCTCTCTATTCATAATCTTGTAAATGACACGCGATCTCGCGCTTACCAGGGGATCTTTATTGGATTTACCACGCTATCAATTTACATGGAATTCCAATATCTGCAATTAATTGACAAGCGTCATCGTTTTAATCCAATTCGGCCACTGGTATAACCCAATTTTCTAATCAGCTTTGGCTGACACTCACCTCTCGTCCTGATGGAAAATGGAAGGGCTCGGATGGTCGTCCAGTAAATTTCCATCAGCGAGAATCTCTCTTTTAGAGAGGAGCGGTAGTGAATTTTTTTAATTTTAGCTATTCGTGCTGTATTTTTTGTGAAAAAATTAAAATTTTAATGGAATAGTAGTTTTTAGTAACGGTAAATGCATACCTAATGAAATAGAATAAAACATAGGTTTTATTTAAAAATTTTTGTCTGACTATTTTTTCACTATCTAAAATAAATTAAGTTGAATATTACATACAGATAAAAATATTCAAATTTAAATAATCTACTTCCTTCAATTTTTTCAAATTTTTTACCTATTTTATCAAATTGATTAAAAAATTAAGGACCTTTGAGAAAAAACTCTTTTCCGAAGGTAAAGAAAAATCGACTACTATCAACCTCTGCTTGAAAAACATCCCCAACATCCTAGCAAACTCACCGATCACACTATACACGTAAAAACTTCCACCGATCGGCTACCTACACAATTCTCTCTCTATATACACACATACATACGCCGCGCACACAGTAGCACGCGAACAAACTTCGTCAGGGAAATTTCACGGACGACGAGTCCGCTTGCATATTTCGTCGTCGTTGCGCGCGGCGACGCGCGTCCGCCTAAAAATTCATGAGCACCGCTGGCTGCTCTCTCTCCCTCTCCCTTTCACTGAGAGAATTTCAGATAAGTTTTTTACTCGGACTCTAGCCGCTACGAGAGCGCGAATTATGCGCGTAGGCAGGGGGGGGGGGGGATAGGACGAATTAAAAATTCATCCGAGACGCGGCGAGACGACAGGGATTTTTTTTTTCGGATTGGAGCTCTGACAGAAAGAGAGTGAGAGGATTTGTCATTTTGAGGGAAATGAGATTTATGAATATTTGGAGCGCAGGTTGATGAGATCTGTGTCTGGAAGATTTGAGAGTAGAGGAGATGTATGCGTATATATGTTTATAACGTAAGGAATTATTTAGCACGCTTTTATGTCAATGTGAATAATATTCTGCGACGTATATTTGCTGCGAAATAATCGATATTGGGTGAAATGAATAAATAATATCACTAATTATTCTTATACATCACAATATAATGCACATTAGTAAATCAACGCACAGCCAGTTCATATCATTTATTTCAATAATATAATATTAAATCTACGAATAATCATTATTAAAGCATAATATTCAACTCTAAAACATTTTTTACATTATTTTTCATTACTTTCAACAAAAAACACCTTTTTCCTAACATCGAATATCGTATTCCAGTATTCCGACGAAAAATATTCTAAAAATTTACCTCCGAATGCATATTCAAACCCTGCCACCATCACCAGCATGAGCAGCAAGCACCACCACCATGACCCTCTCTAAAAAAAAAAAAAATATCAGAGAAAGCGCATCTCGACTCCCGGAGCCTCGATCGAAATTTAAAAATTCCCTCAGTCCTCGCCGCGTTTCCCTTTTCCTGTCTCTCTCTTCCTGTTTTCACAGCCTCGCCTTCTAATCCTACGTACTATTCTCTCTCTCTCTCTCTCTTTTTCTCTCGCCCGAGGGATTAAAAGCACGCGTGTGCGCTTTAAATATTTTCATTGCCGTTGGTGATTAGCAAGAGAGAGACGCACAGCTCGGTCGCTTGCTCGGCTGCTTCTTTACACCCCGAGGGTAGAATATTCAATGATTGGAGGAATTTTCTCTCTTTTTCTCTATGTTCGGAAAGGACGCGCGTGTGCATATGCATGCGTGCGCATATATGCATATTGCACCCGCGAAAGACTGGGATTACCAGCTAATTAGAGAGAAAGTATGGATCGGAGAGAGAGGGAAGGGAAAGGAAAGGCTTTGATAAAAAAGCTTTCTGTGAATTTATTTGGGAATTCGGCGTAGTGGAGAGGTGTTGCGCTTGCATGAAGTAAGAGGATTATATAGAAGAGGAGAAAGAGTGCGTTTTTAGAGTAATGTCTGAAAGCCCCTTTTATCGGGAAAGTTTGTAAAAGGAGCCTAAGAGGGGAGGGCCGGAATATATATAATTCGTTTAGTTTTTGTAAGCTGGCTCGATGATATTTTATCCTTTTAGAGCGTAAGCTTGAATCGTAGTATATGATATACGTTTTTTAACGAATATAGAAAAAGGAAGTGGTATTAAGATCTATGAATTTTGCGATATTTAAACATTTTTTGTTATTTATTTCAGATTTAAATTTTAAACGATAACCTCAGTAATCCGTTACTTTGCAATTTTTGTTTTTTAAAGTATAATACGATCAACGGATTTCCTATAGCTAAAAAATATCTACAAAATAAGCTTGACATTTTCTACATTTACCTAAAACTAATCTAAAATATGCATTCAAGACTTAAAATGTTCTAACATTAAATTTTATCATAACTATATAATATACATTATTTATAATTTTACAAATTGATACTGTATCGAGTAACCATAAATTTACAGCTACCAATATCCAAAAGTAAATCACGGTTGCACCCACCACCACCCGCCACATTCCGTTTATACGCGAACAGATTCAATTACACGTTAACAAACGACAAGCCAACCTAACCACCGTAAACTCCCAATCCGTCTCTGCCACACTCATACACACGCGCGCGTATTCGCATTATACCCTCCTTCGAAATAACCTCCGAAATCCCTTCCAGCTGCAGCCAGCAATCTCAGACAATAATTCTCCCTTACCTTTTCCCCTGCGTACGTCGCTGCTACCGGCGCGCGTTTTTGAAATCCGTCAACTTGCTTTCCACCCCACCCGTGGAAATCGCTCGCTCTCCTACACGAGAGGTAGAGAAAAGGGAACCACTACCATCGTTGCTGCGGGCGAAGGGAATTGCTGCATGCGTATACGCGTATAGAGGTACAATAGGGTCGTTGTTGACGTCGGTGGATTTCCGAAAACGCGAGCTCACTTTTTTTTCTCTCTCTCTCTTTTTCTCTGCCCTGTATGGAGCGCAGTCTGGGTGTAAACACGCGAGATTACGAGACTGGCGGACGCTTGTTTTTTTTCTCTCTCTCTCTATCTGTGTGTAAGAGTCGTTGCGTTCGGGGGTTTATCGGAGCGGGTCGAGTAGTCTGTTGATGTTTAGCGTTTGGGTGGATGATAGTAGTGGTAGTTAGTTGCAGGTGTGTATAGGCCATGGGGGTTGGGTTTTTTTTTGCAGTTGTCTGAGCATCAGTAGAGTTCGAATAGTATATCAGTGTAGGGGGAGTTTTTTGTCGGGGAAAGGTTGAATGGGTCGTTTATTAAGGATCTCTATTGTTGTACTTTTTTGGAAGGTTTTAAGATAATACGTACATTTATTGATACTATTCTATCTTATATTTATTAAATATTACGTAAATCATGAAAATTCATATAATAATAAACATTTCATAAATTATAAATATCTAATATATATTTCAGTATCATTGTTACTAATCATACATTTCAACTGTCTGTTTCAGGTGAGTTCATAAAGAATCAACATCAGCCTCCCCCAAGTAAACTACCCCATTCATTAACAATGTCTATCCGCAGCTACCGTAAGTCACATATATTCATTGAATCCTAGGATCTTTAAAAACAATCACTCTGCCAGCGAAAAATTACCTCTCACATACCTCCATAATTCAATTTCCTTCATACAACTCACGCCACAGTGAGAGTCTCAACTCTAACGACTTTCCCTTTTACCGCTGCTGTTACTTCTTCGCAAGAAAGGAAACAACGCCCATAAAAACAAAAGCTCACTAATCACGCGCAATTAAAATCCATTACCTACCCGCACCTTCACCCCTATACACACAAACACACATACCATCTCTTCGTCGTTGTCTTCTCCTTATACACTGGGCAGGCCAATCGCGTTGGTACACAGATAAGCGAAGCACGAAAAATAGCGGACATTAGCCGTGCGACTTTGCCCTAATACCCCGGGACAACTAATTGCACGCGGTTAAAACTCGAGCGCGCTGCAGTTAAAAGCCCCGCGCGCTCTTAAGCTAATGGCTTTTTGCGCGATGCTGCTATACAGATGGAGGGTGAGCGAGGAGTGTAGAGTGTATTATAATCACGTGTCACTTATCGAGAGACTCTCGCGTGGTGACGAGGTACAAAGAGATTTGTCAATGTTGTCGTCTGTCCGGTTTTACTTTTAGAAGGGATGGTTTGTAAGCTTTTCGTATATATAGGGATGATATATTGTTGCAGTTGCAAATGTATACGCGTCTTTTGTTAAAAGGAATAAAGTTTTTATGTGCCTTTTATGAAAATCATGTCAATATGCAGGGCATAAAAGAGCCATTAAATTTTAAAACGTGTCTCCTCTGCCTTCTTACAGGAAAAAGCCATAAAAAGCCCATTTTATGACAAAGTCTGACTAAATTCATCCTGCATCTACTTATTTAACGTTGTATTAGTTTTTTTTCTAAATTTTATTACTTTTCTTTCGAATATAAAGAAGATATACGGTTTATATGGCAAAAGAAGGAGGTGATCAGAACGAACTATAAAAATTTAACAAAATCTCGTTATTTTAAACAATTTATCAGTAGTTTCATAGAACCATTCTGTTTCCTTCTCATTAAATATAACATTTGTTTCATATGATGCGAGCTTTACATATTTGATAAAAAATCATTTTTTGTAAAAATAAATAATCAGTCCGTGGAATATTCTTCTTTCTCATTAGAAAATTACCTTTTTCATGTAATTCTTCTATTACTTCAATGGCAATGCCTATGCTACAATCTAACAGATTGCTTATAAGATCTACATTATTTTCCGGTGCATCAACTACCCCCTTTTTAAATACCTATACAATACTAAACACCCCATTGTTATATCTGTCGTTTAAAAATTGCATTACAAACGCTCCATTTCTTTTACCACTTACCACCGATCCCCTCCGCATCCACGCAAATCTTATTCAATCAATTCCACGTCCATCTCTTTCTTCTCTGCCCATACACCTCACCTCACCTTCGTTTCAGCTCCAATAAACTAAAAGCCCTTGCGCGCGTTTTTCCCTGTAAACCTTGAAGACGACGACGGCGACGTCGACGTTTGCGTTACGCGGGCATAAAAGTCGCGCATACGAATGGGGTGCACGTATATACGTACGTGTGCACACGCTCTTTTGAGATGGTAAGCAGAACGGACGAGGCGCATTGTTTCCTCGGGCTTTATGTTTTATCGTGTTACGCTGTGTATGAGAGAAAGCGAGAGAGAGAGAGAGAGCTCGTTTGAGAAGAAGAGGTGGAGGAGGAAGAGGTCGCCGCGGCAAGTCGAGATTCTTAGTCGTCGCCCTTTGAGGCCGTAATTCGGACTGGAGGAGAGAGAGAGTGAGGTCGAGGATAGTGACGTCTGCTGCCTTGACGTCGTGTGCGTGTTGTGAGGTCAAAGACCTTTGTAATCTATCTACTGTTTTTAGCTTTTTTTTCGTATGTCGCGGGGTGAGCGAAGGTTGAGGATATGGAATTGCGGTTTGCGGAAATTGGATAGAAATGAATTAGTCGTTTCTTGCTATTAATAGTAGTAGTATCATTTGAGCAATAGAAACTGCGGATTACTCATGTCATAAGGAAGATATCTAGCAGAATTGTTGTTCACAAATCGATTAAAATTCGTAAAGCCGTAAAAAACAGTATTGCCAAATTAATATGAATAATAATATTAATATATATTAATGATAATACATATTATATTATTACAATTGTTTACCTATCATTACAGATCAATGCTAAACACCTAAACGATCCAGCTCCCTGCACCCCCTCTCCATCCCAACAAGATCAACTGAACCCCGAGCGCCTCTCATCACATATCCGTCTCACTGGCCGTCCCTAGCATACCTCACGTTCCCACCCTTTCCACCCCCTGAAGGAATCAATTACACCAAGACCGCAACACACCCGTATACGCCTCTTCCTTTGTCCATGCGCTACCGCACTTCATGCCCGGCTTTCCCCACACCCAACCCCCCCTTCCACCAACCGAAACGGAAAATTCGCACTCACGTGAGAGAGAGAGCTGCGCTCGCTAGCTCACGCGACACACCCAATTACGGGCTTTAATTCCACCGAGCGCTAACAGCCGAAAGCGAGTGCCACTTGGCTCGACACATCCCCCCCCCCTCCCCTCCCCTATTCGATGCCCGAGCGTGCGCGTGCATAAAGCAGACGCACACATGTATATAGAGAGACAGCGAGAGAGAGAGAGAGAGAGAGAGAGAGAGAGAGAGAGAGAGAGATTGCATGGCAACGCGTAACTGATTTTGGTAGGAGGTGGAGGAGTGAACGGATAAGGTACACATACGTGCGTGCGTGCGGATGCTGTAGGATTATGTGGTACCGAGTGAGGAATGGATTCGTGAATTCGTCATCACGCTCGACCAAGCACACGTTTGATCGAAAGTGGCCCGCGTTTTAGGCCTGAATTTTGCAGTGTTGAGAGAAGTAGAGAGGGTGAACAGCGATGGTCATACAGTGCAGAGAGAGGGAGAGAGAGAGTCGTAAAGTATTTATGCGTCGCACGGCCTGCTTGCAGTCCATAAATCCGGGTAATGTGCGAGAGCCCGGGTATATGGGTATCAAGAGCGGGGGTGTCGTCATTATGGTTAATCAATAATTTTGCAATGGGGACTTGGTGGCCGGTTGATTTTGCAGTATGCCAGTACATGTCTGTGATGGTTTTTGGTTAGAGAATAAAATTTATGAAATATACGGAATTCGAGGTAATGATAAATTTTACGCATCGAAGACGGATTAATTTTATTATGTTGTTTATTTATTTAATAATTTGCTTATAACTGAGAAACTTGCGTATATAATATTGCAGATATCATAAAATCAAAACAAGCAATGTGTATAGAGGAATTTGTTCGATTCTAGATACAAAAGAACTTATTAGTTATTTATTATAACAGTTAATTTTATATTTCAAGCATAAAATTTGGTTGTAGTCACGTCTAACAATAGACTTCACGACTTTAGTATACGAGAGCACAAATAGAACTATTTTTTCAAGTAATGTATTTACATTTCTCGTGAAACATTCGCAATGAAATGATAAAATATGTTTTAAGGAAAGAACTAAAGTTTTCCTATAAAAAGTGAATAATCTTGTAACAACGCCTTGTCTGTTCAGAAATACATTTCTCTTTACGTCTCATGAAACCAAATTTCACTACTTATATCCCTAATTCAGTATTCCCACCCAACGAATCGAATTTCTAATTAGAAATCTAATTAAAACTTCAATCGATTAATTTCCGCATTCGAAAGCTAATCCAACTTTCGACCAATAAAATAAATATAACTACGTTCCACTCAACCTTTACACCTACTTACCCTTTCAAACCTACCTACTCCCTCCACCTCTCATCTTTACCCTCAACCGCAAGTCCACCCTCACTATGTACCTCACCACACCAGACCCGAAACTTTCGTCCCCGCAAAAGGGTCCACTCTGCACCTTACCCTTTGAGTCCCTCTCTCTCTCTCTCTCTCTCTTACCTCCCAAAAATCCCTACGAAATTCTCCACGTTCCCAGACGACCTGCTATCATCGCCCCGCGGCGGCACGCGTTCGGATTATGCTCTCGTTTGTTTGCAGAGGCTAAGGGTGAGACCAAGAGAGAGAGATCGTACGTTAATTAGCCACGGGCCGATCTACCGACGTCCCTGCAGATGTGTCTCGCGGGAGATCGTAGTGGTGGTGTGATTTCGCGAGGCCCCTTTAAGGAAGTTTTCGATAGGAAAGATAATGTGAGATTGATTTTTGGGGATGAAAGATGCGGAGAACAGTAGTTTTGGTGAATTGGTGGTTTGATGGGTTGTGGTAGAGTTTGGAAATGATTATGAGAAAACAAAGGGGTTATCGTTGTACGTATTTTTCAAGTATAATGTAAAACAATGAACAGTTATATTTCTTACAAACTTTTATTATTTTTCACTGATTAAAAAATTATACCATGTGTTAAAACACAAATAAAGTAGAATATAATCATATAGTCTCCTTTATCAAGTTAACTTATAAAAAAATATTAAAAATCAAATATGAAACACAATACTGTTCAATTATTCTACTTCATCAAACTTCAAGTCCTGCTTCTCATTACCGTGAAAGTTCTGCCTCGAATTCTTCGCTGCAAAGCTTGCAAATTAAATCCAAACGTAATTTCATAATCACCCCTACGAAACTTCAAATTTTCGAAGTTTCTTTGCTACGTTTACGAAAAGCAAACTTTACATAAACGTAGCAACTTCGCATACTCAATTTCCGAAAACCAAACTTTCCGAAAACGCATACTAAATTCCTCCCCTCCTTTAAAAACAAAACAACCCCGTTCCACCTCTTCTCCATCTTCACACCCCTTCCCCCGCGTTATTTTATTTCTCTCCACCACCAGCCGCAGAACTACCGCCGCCGCGTCTTTATTAAAGCGCACCTCGACCCGCCATAATTACAAACCTCCACCACCGTCTTTTTTTCCTCTCTTAAAAAAAAACGGAGAATTCTCTCCATCGGCTCGCGGCGATTGTTATCACTTTTAATTACAAGCGCCGCGTTATTATCGTTGCGGGGCCGCCTTCTCTCCTCCTCCTCGTTACGAAATCGCCCCCGGGAGCCCCGTGTATTAATTATTCCAGTCGTGGACGAAGTAAAGGGAGGGGAGGGAGAGAAAAAAGAACGCACGTAGGTCCGAATAGGGAGATGTGTGTTACTGGGACCGAAGGGTTGCCGAGGGTCGCGTATAGTAGGGTGAGAAAAGGGATTCAACTGTGGCCGAATATACGTGTGGGATGTGCGTCAGAAGGGAAGTTTTCGGAGGCGAATGTGTGGGAGGGTCGTGTAGGTTTGGACCGACTTTGCAATTTTTTTTTTGCAGCTTTACTGCTGTACTGGATAATTTTATTCTGGTGAGAAGAATGTAATATGCAAATAAAGGTGACGGTGGTGTGGATCTAGTATTTTTTTACGCTCTAATACAAGTTGTATCTACGTTATTTGAAATAAAGAAGAAAAAAATGAATGTCATGTTTGAAAAGTTTCATGACACGAGTATTTACATAATTTTCACATTACATATGCAGAAATTGTAACGGGAATGCAAAAATATTAAAGCGCGACGGGTGTAGCATTAAAAATTCTATCTATGATCCCGGATACCTCTCGTAACATGACATCCGTATTGCAATACGTCAGAGTAAAAGTCGTTTTATCTCGTATATATATATACACTGATGCGCGTATACATGTATTTCCTGGCTGTCCTGCAGATAGGAGAAAAAGAAAATAGCGCATACGTATACGCTATTGCGTCTGACTAAACATTGACCCACATCCAGCTGATGCAGTTTTAATAAAAATATTAATAAAATATATCACTGCTATGTGTCATATCCGAAAAGTTTACCGAGCATAGCTAATACGAATACAACATGACACGAACGTGGTTCAAATGTCATTTATTATTGCTCACGTTTGCGCATAATTTTCCAAACGAGAAAATGACTAGTAGTATAAACTTTGAGATGTTAAGTGTTAAATGTAAGCTGTAAACAAAGAGTGCGCGATGAACGTACTAATTCTTGATTAATTTTTAATGTCTGTAAAATGGGTCAGCCGCATAAACGCGAAAGTTTATTTGGCTGACCAAACGCGACCTTCTCTATCTATATGCTGATGTTGCCGCTGTGCCTTCGAACTTCCACTGTAAAATTATTAATGGATCACTTAGCGCGCGGCTTCGTGTTGCAAAAACCATTAGCGTGTTATATTATACTTCCTCGTCAATTAATTTCAATTTTAATGCATAATAATGGAGTGCAGAGCGGAAAATCAGAAGTAAAGTAATTGTATCAATGAGTAATCATGTATGAATATGTCACTGTTTATCTTTACATCAATTTTTCTTGATTTTGATAAAATAAATTTAGAGAAAATTATTTTTGTTGGAATTTTTGCTTGTTTTAAGAATATAAGTCTTTTTACTTAACGTTTCATGTATTTACGTTGTGTACAGTGCGTCATTCTGTACTTCCTTTCCTAATGCCAAATTTTATTTTAAAATATAATTCAAATTCCGAACCCTTTAAAAAAATAAGTTTTTTACACTAAAAAATTAATAGTTATTAATTGGTACTGCAAAATAATCACCCAAAATGTAATTATTATTTTAATCATTCCATTTTTATATAAATGTATAACAACAATAATAATTTATAATACAAAGTATTTCACTACATATAAACATCGATTATACCATAAAAATCCAAACCCAACCGCCTAATCTACCACCCACCTAATCTGGAAACGCTCAAAACGATACACTAAACATCATTTTCCATCAGACACTAACAACGCCGTTAGCCCCCGCACACACCTGTCCACATTCCGTTCTTACCCATCGCCTCTGCTAAACCTTTCATCAACCACCTCTCCGCGACCACAACCACAACGAGCGCTCGCGCGCGCACCTCTTCCCCTAAATAACGAACGAGCCATCATCATCCAGCTTCCACAGCCAGCTCTTCTTCCAGACCACGTATTCATTTGTCGTCATCCTTTCCCTCACCTCTTGGACTAAATAAAAAAGACGAGTATCGTCGTCGTTGTATCCCCTCGAGCATTAAACCTGCGCACCTGCTTGTGTCTTACAATACAACACATACGGAGGGTAGGTTTACGATTCACCGCTGGTGAATTTGAAAAATGGAACGAAGGAATTTTCGACGGTAGGTCGTTATATACACGCGGAGATAGGATTGTGTTTGAGGAGGTAGTTGGCGATGCAATTTTGTGCTTTGGAATTTTTGATGGCGTCGTTATGTGGCGAGCAGGTTGCTAAGGAAAGACAGCAGCACTGGTGGTAAACTGTGAGCTAGAGATGTGGTTTTTTATGATTTCGGAGGGATGTTTATCAATGAATAAGGTTAGCTAGGAAATTGAATTATTTTATGGATGTTAACGCATGTGGTGGTATAGCGTAATGTCTAATTACAGTTTGGAACTGATACGTTTATTTAGTGGGTTCATATATCAATTATAAACGCAAACATTTCCTGTATCATTTACATTAGTTACAGCAAGGTATTTGCTTTGTTAAATTGAAGCCTGGTTTTATCGACAGCGGCAGATATTGTCCCATTTCAATAGAAAACAATTTGTCAATAATTTCTCAGCCCAGCCGAGTGTGTAATACAATTCGCCAATGTCGAAGCAAAATGTTTCACACGGCTCGATGGCAATATTCACTGATTAATAGGTTTATTTTGAGACTCATTTATCAATTTATCAAGGGATTTTGATCGAGTCGTCGGTTTGACAACTTCCACATATCACACGTGTTTGACGCTTTTGAATAACTGTATCCGCTTAATCACATGGTTACGCGGTTCCCTAAAAGTGCCTTCGATCAATGATCATAATTTTTTAATTCCAAAATATTGCTACCTCATTTGTCTTGTTCCACCTGCAGCAGAAAATTGCATACACAATTTGGATTCACAATTGCTTCAATCAGTCAACTTTCAACCTCCCTCTAGTTATTTACAACCCCATTTAAACCTACCTCAGAACAACAATAATTGAAATCATACTTAATACACGCATACCCCATAAACAAACATAATTACGGTTACTGTACGAGCGCGCGTGTGCAATCTCTCGTCGTTCCACGCAACGTCAATGATTCTCCTGCACAGAACCAAGGCTTTACAGATCCTTGCCTACACATGTATATATATATATATATATATATATATGTATGCACGTACGTACGTACGTACGCGTACGACGAAGAACGGGGCGGGCATCCCCCCGAGGAAGCAGATAAACGCGAGCGCGCGTCTCTACCGTGCATAATGCACTTCGCGTGTGCGCGAAAGGGCTGTGTGGTACAAAGAAAGATAGTATAGCATGCTGAGAGAGCAAGAGAGAGAGAGAGAGAGAGAGAGAGCAAGAGCGAGGAAGAGAAAAAGCGGAAGGGAAAAAATGTGTGCTTTTACATAGGAAAAATGTGTACAGTAGACGTGCATTCGCGATATTGAGGCTTGATTTGCAAGTGCGAGCGCTGAAAGCTTTTGCAGATTTTTAGCGTCGCATTAAGATTGTTTAGTGGTAGGTGCGGTTGAGAAACAGTTTGTTAATGGGGTTGTTATATTATTCTTAGCCGAAAGGATAGAAATAAATGCGATAAGATGTGTAAATTATGTTTCATATTCGTAAAGAATCAGATTTATATTTATAATACTGAAATAAATTTATTCGGTAAAGAGAATATTAAAATTGATGAAAAAATCTTGGTTATCGTTAAAATTTACCTGAATTCAGGGGTTTTCATAAGATAAAAAAATAAATATATGGATTAATAAAGGATTAAATCTTAATAATAATCATTTGTATCGAAATTCATTCAAAATAAAATTACATAACCAAGTTTAATTACTACGAACCTCTACTACCATCCAAATTAACCCTACTACAACTATCACCTCTCTCACTTTTCCGTCTCTCTTTGAAAAAAAGGAGGAAAAAAAACCCCGTTACCACGAGCCAAGCTACAAAGACTCGTAGAAACTCTCCTCCTCGTTCTCCCTTTCCAACAAAAGTCCGTCTTCCTCGCTCTCGCTTGACAAAGAGACGGATGGAGACGGAGCGCGCACGGCGCCGGCAATTCTCAGGTGATTCGAGGACGTCTTTACGCGCTCCTTCAATTTCTCACATTCTCCTCCCGAGGCGTACAGAACCGGGAAGAGAGAAAGAGAGAGAGCGAGAGATAGCCGTAGGAGCATTCTGTTGTCGCGCGTCGATGGCGCGCTGCTCGCTGCTCGCCTCGTAATTCCTCGTTTCGCACCGCTACGGCGATAAATTCCTCGTCGGGTGTGTATATGTGAGAATAGAGAAGGAGAGTTGAGTTGACTATGGTGAAGTTTTTGAAGTGTACGCGAGGTGATGAGGCGTGCGCGGGTAATGAAAGCTGCAGAGAGGGTGTATTGATCGACGGGCATAAGACGGTTGTTAGGACGGTTTAATCTGTGGGAATGGATAAGAGGTTTAGGTGGTTGATATTGATTTGGACTACAGTGTATTGTGGTGGTGTACATTGCTGAGTGGTTTTGATGATGTAAGCTATTTATGTAATAAATAGATAGTCTCATATACTGTTTGTAACTTATTCTCGTTTTTTTTTGTTTCAAACGACTGTGATCTTTATGATACTCACTCATACTATAATAAAAACTATTTTACCTAACAATATAACCCAACAGTCATTGACTGTCAGTTAATAGAATTCATCGGCTTTACATCCACGCCACTACATTTATAATTCACCAGCAAGAATCTCCTATATTTATCGTTGATTTACACCACGCCATAAACTTAACGACAACCATTCTCTATACACGTAGTATTCCCGGTCCACATATATATATATATACAACACGCATGACGAAAGGCCTCATCTTGTACTCATCTATAACGACCTCCATAACTCCCGATAGAATCAATATTCCACCGCGCATCATCATGAATCTTCGAACTATATGCCTCTCACCTGACCATCACCCATCTACCTCATCATCACCTACTCTCTCCCATTCTACTCGTTCTAAATAAATCACCACACTAGCAGCTCTCTGTGCAAATGGAAAATGGAAAAACGACGTAATTTCGCGGACAATGACCCGCGTCACGCGACAGAGCATTAACGAGGCGATTCGTGCGGTCGACGATGCAACGTCGCTGCCAAATTACCACGGTGTATAGGTAGGTAGCAGCAGCAGCTGCGATGAGTTTGTGTGTATGTTGTGTTGTTGCCACGGCTGTTGCTGCTGCTGTTGCTGCTGCTGCTGCTGACGACGATGTCGCGAAAGGGTAATGGTCGTGGTGTCGCTGACACGGTTTGCAGGGTTTTGAAATGGGGTTTGTAGGGGTGGTGAGTAAGTTTTTGGAGATATGAAGGTGGAAATGGTTGGTGTATGCAGTGCGTTTTGGTTTTGGAAAGGAAGAAAGTAACTATGCAGTGTAGTTAAAGAACAATAGTTGGGTTGTTTTAACTGGAGACAAACTCGTTATTCTATGAAATTTAGATTGTGAATTGTGATTGGCAGAGTTTACTATTTATTTAAAATTACTAGAAGTTTAATAATATTTTCTTTTATGAATAGTGAATTATTTAGAGAATTATCAGCATTTCCTCTTTAAAGTACTATTATTTATTTGAAATGAACAATTCAGTGTTGGTTACGTAACAACCATATTTACTCTCATAATATTAGAGTTATGAGTAATTTCATCGAAGCCTAAATTGTTAATAGTCAATAATCACGGGCTTAATTGAATTTTGAATAGGCTTCCTTTTATACATACGCGAATGAATGATCAGCTAAATCAAATCCAAGTTTGCTAAGCTAAATGAATTATTTATTAGATAATATCCTGATAGATAGAATTCATTATACTGTATTAATATCTAGATGGCATTAATCAATTAATATATTTATTTTATTTTCTACGTATTTTAGTCATATCTCGGATTATTGCAATATCTCATTTATAATTGAAATACGAAGAATTAATTCAATTTAATGAATTTCTGTCCAAATAACAACTTTTCTATTTCAGATATTAATATTATAAATTAATAATACAGAATTAATGTATTGATTATTGAATTAATATATTTAAAATTTATAAAGAAAAATAATCCGGAATTCTAAAACCAAAAATATTTCACCAAAAAAATCCGAACGAGCGTGAACCAAACCCCGACTATAATGCATCTCAACGACCCTGCCACCTTTTTTTCCACCCTTCCAACCTCGCACTCGTGGAGAACAAAGCTCGAGCTCCAGTTTCATACATCGTTAGAGAAAACGACGACGTCTTGCACAACTCGTGCACCAGCGGCCTGGGAGAGAGGAAACTAAGGACTACTTCTGAAGTTGGACTGCCACCACTGCTGCTGTTGCTGGCGACTCGACTTTTCATTAAAACCCACCGTGGAAGGGAAGAAAAAATATACGGCGAAGAGTTTCGCGAGCGATCGTAACCCGAAATCGTACATTACACTCGCGCCCTAATGCAGGTCGAATCTCGAGGTGGTGGTAGAGATAAAAAAAAGGGTGTAGCCTCGCGTGCGCGAAAGGTAGGTTTGGAGGGGTGAGATGGTCTTTTGTAATTGTGAAAGTTTATGGCTCGGAAGATATGTGAGAAGCGAGAGAGGGTGAGGGACTGAGAGAGTTTGTTTTGAGGATATAGGGGTGGAGTTTGATGTGATAGAAGGTGGGTGGTAAGTTGGAAGGTTGATGAAGTGTTGGTAATTTTAGAGTCGGTTCGGAATTCGTTGCAGTTCTGGTTTTATTCTGATTAGATTTTAGGGAAATAGTGGGGTAAAATGTATTTGTTGATGAGAGAATGTATAATATAATAATAAAATACAATACGTGGAGAATAACCCTTGAAAGAAATCTTTTAGAAATATGATCTACGCGCGTTATAGCCCACAGAGTCTTGTATTACCAAGTCCCTTTAATAGCTTAACGGATAGCACGATATACACGTGAATAGAATTTTGTGTTGCCAAATGTTGGAAGACTACATATTACTTGCTTTGATTACTCACGTATCTAATTACATCTCTAATGTTCGAGATCTAGTTCAGTGACTTACCTTTGGATTTAATATCTAATTATATTATAGTTCAATCGATATTTTGTTCATATATACTATGTTATTGCTTTTGACGGTGTTGCTGTACATAATAATTTTATAAATACGTCAACGTTTTAAACTCTTATTTTAAATTCTTCTGCAGGATTAAATATTTTGTCTAACTCGTAACATAAAAAAAATGTTGGCTTCGTCAAATAACTTTGTATACACCAGTAAAAATGTGTAATATACCTTTATTACGTATTACATAGTATTCAACTCATTAAAAAGAGGCTTTATCCATTTAAAAGCAATCATTATTCACTAACTAATAATGTGAAACCACACCATTATATAATTATCCTAGCAACTATGCACAACCACGTTTTTCCCATAAAAACTACAACGGCGCCGCAACATTCGTATTCCCAATACCGCGAACACGAAAGTCAATAGTCCGCAAGTTCCTCTCTCTCTCTTTCTCTTTCCAACTACTACTCTTTCCCCGCGTGCACACCCACATACTACTATACACATCTTCCTTTCTCTCTCTCGCTCTCTTCCTCTCGCCTCGCATCGGTCTCGAAGTCTCGTTCGCGGCGACGCGCGAACGAGGCGTTTCCGCTTCGTTCTCTCCTTCTCTCCTGTCTCTCTTGCTCTCTTTCTCTGTCGCGTCGTCGTCTTTCTTCGCCGTCGCCGACGCGCCAGATGCGACTAACTGCCTCCTTCCAGACGAGATCATTCGACCGGGTACATATCGCGTATTTTTTCTCTCTCACGCAGAGAAAGAGAAAGAGACGAGAGAGCTTCCGTTTTTCGTGGTAATGCGGCGCGCGTTGAAGATAGGGGCAATTAATGGACCGTGCGTTTGATCAATCGGAATTGCGAGAGAAAACGCGCCATTGGGTGCAGCGTATCGAGATGAGTGCGATTATTCGAAGGGGATCATCTAGAGACGTAGGGGAGAAGTGTTGGCGTGGTAGTGTGAAAGAGTAATTTAGATGCGAGAATAGTTTTTGTTTAAGGCTTTTGACATTCATGAATATTTTTAGTTTTACGAGAAATATTAGAAAATATATTATGTAATTAATAGAATGGATTTTAGATTTAAACTTAATTATAAATAAAAATAGCATCTTATGAATCTTTATATTCACAATAAATTTTTTCGAAAAATTAAAACTTGACATTTAAGATTTATTTATGCGGTTTTGGCATCAATTGTTAAATGATACTAAAATAAAAAATAAAAATAAAATGATATAAAATTGTTAACAGTTTAAAATTCACATAATCGGTAGAAAATCAAAATCTCAACGGGCAACTACCAAATTATGCCATCGTTTTCCTTTTCGCACACAAGACTGACCGTAACCAACGACACAGTCGCCTTTTCATTGTCCCCTTGTCTAACCGTATCAATTGACGCGGTAATTAGAGCACCACGTAAGTCGACACCGCGTTTCCGAAATCGCTCATCATTGTCCCCAACTACAACATACGTAAACACTATCCCTTCTTTCCCTTTTACTTCACCGCATATAAGCGCGCGTGGACGCAAGAAAAAGACACAGCTCGTATTTCGCCGGACGTATGTGGGCCGGACGATAAATTGCCACCCGTATAATGCAGGATTTTTTCGGCAGACACAGACCCGCGGGCGAATCGATTTATCAATGAGGGAGGGAAGGTTTTACGAGGATCCGCGCGAATTTCCGTCGATTTGTGAGCGCCCGGCGATGCGCTTTATAGGGGCGAATGTGTGGCGGGGTGGCGGTATTTTTGGAATCGACCGAGGTGTGTTTAAAAATACGGTAGTTTATGGCCGGGAAGAAGAATTTTTTGGGGATTTTTGTAGGATTGGGTGGATGCAGTGCATGATGGAAAGATTTATGAAATGAAGTTTTGTAAATTGTTAATTGAGCAAAATATAAATGTTGTAGCTTTGAGAAAAAAGTCGACAATTCCTCGTGTAAGGCTTGTCTCTTTGACTGCTGTTTCTGTAATAATTTTTACAAAAGCCTTATTTATAAAGGTTACATTTGACCATTTTAGACGCTTGTAAACGCTTATCAGACAGATTTGAGGCTTTTATTTACAGGGAAGAATTTCTGCCGGTGAAACTGGAATTAAAGCGTGTAGCAGTACACTCATATGGGCCATTAAAAGTTCAGAGGCTTTACGCGTAATGCGAAAGTTATTTCTATAAATCTCCAGTGTACCAAGCTATATGGTACGCATAAGTACGTATAAATAGCAGTCCCCTATTCTACCCAGACATGATAAATATATTTTAACGTTTCTGTTCAAAAGCGAGAGAATCGCAAAATTTATGCAAACATCAACGTTCGTTCTAAATCCAGATTAGCGCAGCTTGTCCCACAACATACAATTCTATTTACCACTGATTTCAATTAAAGCTCCGAATTAATTCATTTGTCTATTTACATCCTTTTGTATGCATAGGTCGGTATACGAGATACACAATACTCCGCGTTTCCATCAGCAGATTCTTCAATCAATTCTCTCCCTCTTCCCCTTAAAAAATATATCAATCAAGCAATAACACTCTATCAGACCATCATCGATTTGCTTGATCATCTCCAACACGCGCATGTATGTGTGTTTCTCTATAGACTCTCGTGGCAAACCCTATCATTTACATAATGACCACATCATTTATATGATCAATATTGTGCGAAACCCATGAACAACCACCATCGCTGCCACCACCACCACCACCGCATGTTAGCCGCCGTTACCCAAACACCGTTTGCGCACGCTAAACCAACATTAGCGTTAGTTTCCTATATGTATATATATATATATAATCTAATACCAAAGAGAGAGAGAGGACGATGACTTCGAAGCGGTTAACATTCGACTGGTCTAGAATAGCTGCTGCATTCAAATAATTCCGTTTGCCCACTGGCCGCGCGGTGTTATAGCGTTGGCTCTAGTTGAATTATTGCTCGATTAAATTAGGTCGACGTTGCCGATATCCCTTCGACGCTGATTTACTTCACTCCCCAAAACGTTCAGGGTGAGCGTGCGATGCGCCTGAGGATTGAATTTCCGCGAGCGTCAGTCTTGGATTGTAATGGTCGCGGAATTAACGGCGACGTGGTTTAACAGCCGAGGTTGAAAATCAGGTTGACCTCGTTCTCTCAAGAAGAAAGAGTGAGTTTTTAGGAAGATGGGGTTGACTTTTACCGGATGAGGTGTCTGATTATTGTCTCGTTACGGTCACTTGGTCGGACGTTGATTAAATGCAACGACAAAGAAGATTGACAATCATTGTATTTCGTTATTTAGAGGATATTGGACCTAGATTGTCCTGCTTAGAAAATATCTTTTAATAAAGTAAATCAATTGGAAATGTCTGATTCCTACCGATAAGGCTTGCCAACTATCTGATTATAATAATCTACTCATAATGTTTTTATTAAATGGAATGGAGAGTTTGAAATAATCTTTGATCTTAGTACTAACAAATTAAATTAAAAACTATTAAATCATAATATTTAATTTAGAAATTATCTTCTATTAAAGAACGCGAGTTACGAATGAAAACTTAAGAGTGCACAAGCGACCCGTAAAATATGTATATGTAAAATATCACCGACACACTTTAGAGTCATACAGCTATTATAACTACTTCCGACATTAGTGAAGCCATATTAATGTCTGTACTACATTATTACCATCAACCGTGTCCCTTCCTAGTTCGTATATCCTAAGGAAATGTCTGTAAATAACCGGACAAACACGGAATCACTTTTTAGAACTCCATTCCTATCCTTACCCCTCAACCACCTTAACAAATCATGAACAAAATCACAACCCAGGATATTCATTACCCACTCAAATCCCTCGTCCACTGCACGTAAATTCAGCGCTAATCGCACGGCACCACCTCTTCATCCCAAAAAAACTCTTCATCCCTGCCATAGAAAGGAAAAAATAAAGGAAAGACTACCACATACGCTCCATAAAGCCAGCACCACCGTCCATCCTAAATAACTGCCTCTAGACTCTATATCTCTCTCTTCTTCGCCGATAAATAATCGTCCGCGGACGGCCGGCGTAATTATTCGCGGCGCAGTACCAGCAGCAGCAGCAGACTGCGCCAGGGCCAAAGTGCGCGAGAGCGCGCCCGAGTGGTATAATTATATTTCGCGGTTGACCGGGGACAGCGCGAATTGCACTTAAGCCGCCCCGAGGTGTGTATACGTATGTATATATGTATGTATGTGTATGGGTGCAACGTAGCAGAGCACAGCAGCAGCGCCGGCGTAGATTAAGCTAACCCCGCGCCCGCTCGCTCTCGGCTTTTAATTAATCACCGAGCTGCGATGCGCCGGCCATTTATGGCAGCTTGCGCATTTAGCACCCTGTATGTATCTAGAAAGAGGGGAGGGAGGTGATGCTGAATTGGATTGGAGAATATCGAGGAGTAAGGGGAGGAAGAGGGTTAAGTTTAGTGTCCAGGTGTGATGGGTGGGTCTGCGTTTTCGAAATTTCGAGAATGAAGCGGGGGGGGGGGGAATTGTGAGGCCCCGGGGACTGGACGTACTGGTGGTCGGTGACCGATGGTCCAGAGAAATTGAATGATGGGATTCAGTGGTTTCTTGAATGTTAAAGGTTTTGGCATTAAGGGCGGTTTGTTATCGAGGTAGGATTATTGGCAGGAGGAAGCATACAGATGATATATTTATGGGTTTCCGTAATAACTACAGGACGTAATTTGGTAAACGTAATTTCGTTGATATATAAAATATTGCGATTATTAGCAAAAATTAGTTTTATTCTTCGTTTGCTAATTTGTTAATATGATAAGAATAGAAGAAAATCTTATCTTCCTTTTAAAATTGAATAATTAATTAATGAGACGTCTATGTCTATACCTATATTAAGATCTTCTGTAGCTCTAGGTAAAATCATATAAATTCAAGCATAACGATGTTAAAATAACATGATTTCAAGTTTCTTCCTTAACTAAGTTTATAAATTCAAAATTTTCAGTCTTACATATTTTCAACATAACAAATGTCATTGATAAAGCTTCATAGCCTCATAACTAATAAAAACAATTTCTTCTTATTACACATACAACGACATTTTCCTAATACAATACGATAACCATATACTATATACGAAGACGAAATGACTGGATAAAGACAAACACGGCGAAATCTCAAGAGACTACGGTACGATCCAGCAGCGTCAGCATCACCGCATTGTATATCAATCAATGACCCGGCTTACCGTCTACTTAAGTGTCTCTCTCTTATTCTCCCTTCCTCTCTTACGCTCTCTTGCTGCATTAAAGTCTCGTTACCGTTAACGCGGGCGCATTTCGTCGAATGGCACTTGTATATATCTGCACACGCTTACACGAAGGGTGGCTATACGCATAACCGAGGCCGAGGGCATATCGAATTTAACGAAGAGCAACCCGCCCTTAGGCACATCGATGCGCCTAATTTGCCGGCAGTGTATCGGTAAGATTATGTTCTCAGGGTGGGATTTGTACAGCAAGAGAGAGAGAGAGAGAGAGAGAGAGAGAGAGAGAGACTTCTGTTATTCATTGATGAATTTATGTATGAGATGAGTAGAGGAGTTAGTACAGTATATGAATCACACTGGGGTTCGAACAGACCAGAATACGGTTGTGGTAGATATTAGGAAATAATAAGTCTGATGAGGCTTGCTGTTTGTCTTGTTCCGCATCGAAGACAAAGAGAAACAAAGTTTGTTATTCATTGTTTCACCAACCTCAAGTAGCTTCGAAGAGTGCAACAGGTTTGCTATAAAAAAGACCAACAACTGCTGAATTTTACACGACACACAGTCCGCGTGCATTCCACGTGTGTGTCTCATTTGTACCTAATACTCGCTCAATCACTTATTCATCGTACGAAAACGTGCAACGTCTCATTAATCCGCACCACGTATATTCTTCTCTACCCTCTCCGCAATACGATTACCTTCCACTTCACTTTTTGCTTCGCTAGCTCGTCGTCGTTTTCACTCTACGTGCAGAATCCTACCCCCCTCCCAGGAATTATTAACAAACCACACGGCGCCGTTGCCTGATAAGAGGTCAACGACTGCACTCTCTCATACATATACATGAACACACCAACTCCATGAAATATCAACGAGAAGTTCGGTCGTAAAGAATCGCGCTCGCGGTCGGAAATAAACCGGGCCGATTTAATATTCCGTTGTCTCGCGATTAGCCTGGCGACCGAGGAATATATAATATATATATCTCAGCTGCTTGCATGGCGAGCGAGCGAACTAATTCCAGCTAAACGATCATTGCCCACCGAAAGTTCTACCGTAGAAATTCATTATACCCTGGGATTACATGACTTAAAATCTTTTACGAGCGGGAATTAAAATCTCGTCTCGACGAAGCGCGCGTGTGTGATATAAAAGTGTGGTCCGTAACTTTTATATACATACGGGGAGAGATTTGTGAGCAATAATCTGATTAGCCACGGATAAGGCGAGCGGTAGCGTCCCTTGTAGAAAGATATAAATATGCCTGTAACGATGACTGATGTGTATGTGCAGACGCGTATATATGTTGGGGGACGACGATATGCTGCAGCTGATAAGAAGCTGTGCTGTCGATTATTTATCTAGGATGGGAGAATGATGGTGGCTACTGGTGCTGGTCTACTAATTCTTATCGCCAGTTGTGGGTGTATTGATTTTTCTCGGGGTAGGAGATGGAGGAAGTTATTGTTTTCATTTGGGATCGTTGTAGGTTTTGTATATAGTGAAATGGGGTGAGTGCACGCGGACATCGATTTTGCGATGCGTGAGAATTTTTGCAAGAGGTTGTTGTGCGTTTAAAATTCTTGATAAGTCTTTTTCAAACAGTGATTAATTTAAAAAAAAAAAAACAATTTAGCTGTTGACTTTACCCCCTTTTAAGCAATAATATGATGATTTTGTTCTAACATGAACTAATCTTAGGACTATATCACCACCAAAAGAATTTTCACCGAAGATATTTTTACTTATCAATCATTACAACTATAAACATTCATCCTTAACCATTGCTATCCACAATTCCACACCTCGCGACCCACACCTTTACAACGGCGATGTCTACCCCCCCGGCGATCAATGACCGACCTGTGCGCTAATATCAACCCTTCCTCTTTCTGCTTACAGCTGTCGGAGTTGGAGCAGCGGGTCCTGGAGGCGGAGGGCCGTGCCGACGAAGCCGAGGACAAGGTAAACTGCAATTCTTTTCTCTTTATTGTTTTTCTCTCCTATTGTTTCGTTAAAATTATGAATGCTCTAATTTTACGTCGCGACGTTGTGATATGGATTGGCGGGGTATCCCCCATGCGCCTCCCTATCACGGGGGGCACTCAGCTGAGCGCGAAAAGGCGCTGCTAACGGTATCTAGTGGTAGAGAATGGAAGTTGGCAATGGGAGTTACCGGCTGCGGGTGGATTGGTATGTTACCGACTGTAGAAGGGTTCAGTGGACGGTAGAGCAGCAGTGTATGGTTTTGTTTATAGAATTGTGTGTGTGTGTGTGTGTGTGTGTGTGTGTGTGTATTTGGAGATGAAGTTTACAACGTTGGAGTGTAACGTAATTAAAAAAATGTTATAATTAACATTTAAATTTATGACTGTATAGTGTAAAAATAATTTTGTGATAAGGATTAGATAAAATTTTCATTATTTGTTAACTTTGAATAACTGTAAAAAATTTGTTATTACATACCAACGATACTAACTTTAGACCCACACTTATATATGGCAATTTCTTTTTAGTGGTTTAAAGTTTGAATGGGTTCTATGAATAATTATTTTAAGTGTTATAATTCTTTAAATGATAATACAATTGATATTAATTTGTGTACGAATGGTATGTTGTTAAAGCGTATTATTCTTTTATTCGTATGTTAGACAGTTCTGTTTGTTATTTGTTAGTTTGTATTCCAACTATTGTGCGAATATCCTAACTAAATACTATTTGGATATTGTGGTCTGATATTGATTATTACGGAATAGTTTCTAAGTAATTGATACTCAGTATTTCAGGATTAGAAATTGAATATTTGAGCTAAACGAAACTATATTCAATTACTAGAGTAAATGTCATAATCAAACATCGAAAATCATTTTTAAATGCTTTTATTAAAGCTTCAATAATAATTATTCGAATATAATATGATTTATTGATTTATTAAATCTAAAATATTTTTACGAAATTTAAAATTTTCAATAAAACTCAATAATTTGTAAAATTGAAAGTAGCCTAGAACACTATATCAAATATTATTATTGTAGCTTTCTGTTATATGCACGCTGAAAAGATTATCGATAAATAAATCATAATATAAAGTTTACAATTAATTACACATTAATTACATATAAATTGTACGCAGAAAAATTTATTCAATTTCAATGCAATAATTTACTACTGATGAAATAGTAAATGTTCATTAATTCTTACAAGTATATCACGAGATCCTTGGGAACCCGATTTTCATAAAATTTTAGGAAAACGTTCTTTATTATAAATTAAAATACTTATGTTTTTGTCAATAAGCCTTTGGTTGGGAGTTACGAGAATTGAAATTCAATAGCTTTAAAAACCAAATCACTCTTTAAACTAAAATAATTCTCGAAATACTATGTTTATTATAATTTGAGTGTTACCAATCAAAAGCTGAAACGAAATCCTTTTATTTGAAAAACAAGTTTATCCAAAAATTTCTATCGTCTTAAAAGTTTTACTGATAATAATACATTTTCAATAAAAAATTTAAGATTCTAACTTTTTGCAAATTTTGAAAAACATTTAATATTGACCAGCTTTTGTCAAATAGACGCAACACAACTTTCTAATTAACACTTAAATTATGTAAAATACAGTATTTCAAGAATTATTTTAGTTTGAAAAGCAGCTTGATTTTCCAAGATATTAAATATACCAGGCCCCCCAGTCCCAACCGGAAGTCTACTGTCAAAAGCCTTGAAACAAGAGTATTTTTTGTTTTTAATGATTAATTTTACAATAAAAAACACAAATATGATTCATCGTCCCATTGTTAGTGGAAATATATGAAAATATTCAGTATTTAAAATAGTCAAATTTGTCTATTTCATTAGTGAATATTTATTAATGTTTCGATAAAGTAATATCCATTCAAGTCAACTTCAAAGAGTAACAAATTTCGAACTCAAAGTGAACCGGAAACTTCAAAAACGTAATCCATAAACTGCATTAAAATATTTGGAAATCCTCACACAACATAACCATCATGTTATCCTGCTAACGAAATCCTTCACAATCTCTTCCAAACTGCGTCTACCGCTTCCATAATCTTTTTATCGCTCACTCGATCACCATATCTATCGCTCCATAACCATCAACCGCCACCTATAACCCACGCGTGATAACATCCACTCCCTCGCATATCTGTCCTACCTAGCCAGCCGACTACTTCGCCCTTACCGACTCACCCAACTCTCCTATACACTTTCCACTCCACCACCCATCGATCTCCCCACCCGATTATATGCACCCGCACCGGGGCGCTGACTTCGCTTCCACCTTTGTCGCTACCGCCGCACAGCAGACGGATCTCGATCCGTCCTCTTCTCTTGCACACTGCTGCAAAAAAGGAGGAGCGAGACGGACGGACAACGGTGTGGTAGCTCTAGGGTGTATATAGACACGCACACACATATACACTGCACCTCTCTCTCTCTTCTCTCCTCTCGAGCATTGATTTTTGGCTCCCTCTGAGCGTTCGCGCGCGCGCGAGAGACAGAGTGTGGTGCACACGCGCGCCAAGATGGCAGAGAGAGCCTAGAGGCCCGGCGGCGCCGGTCGCTCCTAGGACGACGTGTCCAGGAGGACCCCTTTCATTTGTCCGCGGTACACGTACAAGTGGTTCCACAGTGCGTCTATAAACGCGTATAGGGTTCTGTGCTGTGTTCCGTGAGAAGAGGAAGCAAGAGGATAAGGAAGGCAGGAAGAAGAGGAACACGAAAGAAGAAGGGTGAAGTGGAGTTGTAAGAGTTGTGCGAGGAGAGAGAGATATATAAACGTAGATATAGAGATATAAGGATAAGGATTGTTAAGGATAAGGATCGGTCGGTGGATCGCACGGTCGTTGATTATGGATCCCAGCAGGTGACACCGATGAAAGGTAAGCGCCCTGCTGTGCGCGAAATAAAAGAGAGGGAGTGAGTGAGAGAGAGAGGATCGAGGGCAGAAGGTGACTGACCGGTCCACCCCCGTTGACTAATCGCACCGATAGACTTGGAAACCACGAGTTGTCGTCTAATCGGATACCGGCGAAAGCTTTGGTAGACAAAGGAAAGCGCTTCCTTCCTTCCCTGTCTCTCTCTCTCCCTCCCTCCATGAATTTCAAATTCGACACCGTCTCGCTTGTTCTCTGGCTCTCTCTTGTGGCTGGCGATCGATCGTCAGCCACAAGAGAGAGAGAGAGAAAGAGAAGCGCGAGTGTTTTCACTTTCTCGAATTTCCCTTGCGGCGAAGGTGTACCTTGAAAAATATGTTAATTCCAAGGTGCCGAGGAAATGGAGAAGACGAAGAGGTGCGAAGGAGATTGTTTGGAAGGAAACTGTATAATGCGAAGGGTTCGAAGGAGAGTTTATATGTGTTTTGGAAGTGAGTTGCGCGGTAAGAGTCTGTGTGAAGATGTGGTTCTTAAGCTTTCTCACGGCAAGTGGCTAGCCGAGGAAGTTTCAATGGGGTTTTGCTGGTATTCGTGAAAAGTTTTAGAATTTGTTTCAATTTTTTTTATCTCCTCGAAGGAGATTTTTCCGAAATTGTTCCTTGTAAGGTGGTAGAAATGTTTTTAATTAGATAAGTCATTAAAGATAATTGCACTGACGAGGTTTTGGGCGAACAGTAAAAGAAAAAAGTCAGGTCATCTCGGTTTGGGCTGGCAAAATTAAATTTACCGCTTAATTGCTGAATAGATGGAAGTAGATAGAAGGATGAATGTACTAGGATTCAAGCTAAAAGCTTTCTGTATATTTTTGCTAAAATATTAATGTTATTTTTCCGTTCTTGATAATAGCTATATCGAATTTCAATTTATCGGTGTATAAATACATTTGTAAATACAATAACTCGCTTCACGTAACCATCACAAGTCGCTCGCAAAAAATGAAGGCAAAAATAAATGCACATTTTCAACCAAAATATACAGTTCAATCAATTGTTTATATCATTTATAAAAATACATTTAACCCATAGATCTATCTCCATTACAAAATTCAATAAAATAAAAATGCATCCTCTCCCAATATCCCATCGATTTCAAACCTATATAGAAATAAATATCAATTCCAAAGGGCCATTTCTCTTCGATTTCCATTAAAAACAATTTCCGCCCGACGCGGAACCGATAAAGCACGCGCGCGCGTACGCCTTCCATTTTACGATCCTACAAAAAAACCCACCATCTAGCTCAACCACCCGCAAGAAAGTGCACGTACACATACAGAGAGACTTTTCCTGGCTACGTCGATTAGCACACAGCCGCTTTTCCATGCTAATCCTCTTGCCGGCTTTAACGAGGGAAAAAGCGAGAGAGAGAGAGAGCACACGGGATGAATAGATTAAAAGCACACGCGCGCGCACGCGTATACGATTTAGAGGAGAAGTTGGGTGAGAGAGAGAGAGAGAGAGAGAGAGAGAGTAGCTAAATATATCACAGCTGATGAGTTAGGGCGAAATTTTAGGTCGGTCTGCTCGCTTTTGCCGTTCTGGAAATTCGTGGCGGCAGCCCAGTGGTGCGACGATGATGTACCCGTATAGAGAGCTGGAACTGCTGCATGCGCGACAAAGTGAGTAAGTACTTTTGTAGCGCGACAGCGCGCGGTTTGACCGGTTGCTCACTGGAAGTGCGAGGGAGAATAAATGCGGGTTAAAGGGAATGGATGGTTATGTTGTTGCGTTAAAAGTTGGGTGAATTGCAGAGGTGAGGTTGATGTCGTTATATGGGAGGTTGGAAAAGGGTTTAATATTAGGGTGCGAATGATGATTAAAATGTCAGGGGTAGAGTGTAAATGTATTTCAAAATAAAGATCGTTATTGATCGAATTATTTGTACTTCTAGTGTTACTCTCATGTAACATGATATTAAAAAATGTTTCAATCAATATTTTGAACTCATGATGACTCAATTGGAAGATTATAGTGTCTATTTGTTGTTGTTGCTTTCTTGTTGAAAAACAAAAAAAAAACAGCAAAAGAAAACGAAAAAGAAACAAAAAAAAAACAAAAAAATTTTGTTGTTTTTTCTTAGTTACGATATTTTAGATACAATAAGAGTAAAAAAAAAACAATTTTGTATTAATGTTCATTGTTCGGTCCTGAAAGGGTTAAACATATAAAGATTAAATGCCAATAGTAAATATAAATATATGAAGAAGGATATAAAATGAATGTTATAATTAAATGTTTTTGATCGTATCGATATTTTTTTTAAATAATTTTATAATTTAAATGATAATGTTTTTAACTACACGGTTTAACGTAAATGTCAGGCATTGAATAATACCGTATTTTGAACAATCGCAATAATCTCTTCAGTTTATTGAAAGATTTAAACGAAGTCAATTTAAAAATGAACGTCTAGCTAGGTTCATCCTGCATCTACTTCCTCTATATCCACTACTGTATTAGCATTTTATTAAGCTTTTCCTCCTTGTGACGTCGTCCATTGTAATTTATTCTTTTTTTACTTTGTTAATAATAGTAAAATCCTTTCAATAAAAAGTATTTATCTTTTGTGCATAAAAATAGTAAAAATATTAGAATACTAAAAACGTTAGAGAAATTTCGACTCATAGCAAATAAAATTTTCTCCCGTCACGTAATTTCGTACTAAATCACATTCTTCTATATATATACACATACACATCCGCATCAATGCTCATCTCCGCCCACTTCAATATTGCTCTTTCACCCCTCCATCAACCTCCCAAAACCCTTAATCACCTACTCAAACTCATTACCCCCACTCATCTCGAAAATCCCATCCCTATACCTTCGTTCCCTCTCTCTCTCTACTCTCTCACCCACCTATCCACCCACCAATCGATCGATCGAAACCTCGTCGTGAGATGAGACACCAGCACCACCACTGGCTATTGTTCGCACACGGCCAGGTGATCGCGCGAGCTATAGCCGCAAGTGAGTGAGTGAGAGACGAAGCTTCGCACACGGCCGTTATCGACTGCATAACTATATAAGCTTCGCGGTCATTCGACTCTAGGCAGACAGTCGTTGACCTTCCCCACGCCTCTGCGCCTAGCGCTGTAAGTCTCTGTCTTTCTCTGTGTGTATATACGAGTGCGAGTGGACGAGAGAGAGAGAGACAGAGTAGTCGCGCCGCGCGTACACTCACTCTATTGGTTTATAGCTTCCGAGGAAAGGATTCTTTTATCGGCAGTGGCTAGGGAGTTTATGGGGTGTTTAGTGTGGTGAGAAAGGGGGGAGAGGGAAGAGGAGTGTTGTAGTGTGAAAAATCGATGCTGGCGGCGGAAGGATTGTATAGAAGAATTGATGGATGTTGTTGTTGTTGTGATTAATGGAATGGTTTTTTTTTCTTATGAGTAGGTGTGTGGGTGTGTGAAATTACGTTTTAAATCCAGGTTACTCGTTTACTTTAGTTTATTAATATAAATTATAGATGGTATAGTCGGATTTTGCAATTTTTAATGGTTAACTTTTAGTGATTATTTATATTAGGTAACATGTATTGTTTATTGATAGAATTCACGTGTTTAAAGAAATTTCGTATTCTGCATAATGAAATCGATCAATTGAAGATATTGGTAATTAATCATTAACTACGTCTAATTGTTCATTTTATTAGTAAATGAAACTTTAAAATATTGTAAATGTAATATAATTTACAAAATCTAAATTTTTATTCATTCTTTATTCTATAAATTTACACAATTATTAATTAAGCAATATACAATCAATTAAAATATAACATTATACTCTTATCTCAATCTACTGAAAAAGTACACCCCACCGACACAATCCTTAACCCCAACAATTACCTCTGACCATCATTTCACGATTTGTATATAAATCTCAACCATAATTTTTCTCTCGAACCCTCCCGACGATATTTACCCGCAGACCCGATTCGAGAGTCAACACCTGTAATAAAGTCCTCCCTTCTCCTCTCTCTCTCTTTTTCCTCTACCTCTTGTACTACACACGCGTTCATGTGAATGGCCAGTATACTGTTTGCTCACGTACAATGGAAACAACTCGGCGGCGCACTCGTGTATAGCCCATACACCTTTTTGGCAAGAAGCCACGCGCGCGCGCACGCTTGCGGGTTATCTTCAATTCTGCAGCGTGTTTCAATCTCCCTCTCTCTCTCTATCTCTCTTCTCCTTCTTGCTGCCCGTAGTAATTTTTCAATCGCGTAAACACACCGGTGTGTGTCCACCTAATTGCCGGCGTTCTCGACGTTGCTGCTATTTAATTCGAATTTAATTAAGTCGTCGGTACTATACGACGACTACTGATTGATGTCGAGGTATATACGTGTATAAAGGAAAGTTTCGTCGACGGGAGGTGGAGTCGTATATATATATGGGTCTGCGCGCACGTGTATTTCGTTGGAACGGGAGTGAGTCATTATGGAAATGGGGATGGGGCAACGCGCTCTATATCTTTCCGAAATGAATTTAGGGTATCTTTAGAACTTAATCTTTTGGAAAGTTGATTTAAGTGAAAACACGATATTAGTTTCAAAGCGATATCAAACTAAATGCGTTTCAATAATCTATGGTTAAAAGTAAATGCAATTTAGTATATATTAATAATGTTCCTTTGTTATTGCAAGTATATAAATCAAACTAATACTTCTAAATAGAATATATTACTTATTTCGCAAATAAATTATTTCATATATATATATATATTTTTTTTTTTTAATTAAAAATGCCATTTTTAAAATACAACAACTTCTTCTCATTCTGCATTCCAATATATATAAAAATCCCAATTAGCTTCCTTCAACCACAAAAAGTACAGCAGCATATAACGCTCAGCATACATTCGTATTCGCGAACAACAGCATCCTTATACCCAACAATATTCCCAACCCACGAATAAAGTTTCCCCTTGGTAAAGTCTCCCCCGCTGCGTAGTGCAAAACCCACTCTCGCAAAATTCCCGTCAACTACGAAACTCCATCTCTCTGCATATAGTATATACTCGCACAGTAGCCAGCAGCAGCAGCAGCCACTCGACGCCTCGACTTCAGCCTAAACGATCTCCATTACTCTCCTCCCTTCAGCTTCTTTCTTCTCCTCTCTCTTTCTCTCTCTCTCTCCCTACTATATACTATCCC
>JAWWEQ010024702.1:0-26701 GCA_035583055.1 Torymus tubicola | reverse complement strand
TATATATATATGTGTGTGTGTATATATCGAAGAAAAATATAGACTTGTATGACAAGAACTAAGGGGGTTCGTGTATTTTGAGGGTGGATTAAAGAATAACAAACAAAATTGGATGCTGCGAAGCTGCGTCGAGCCATAACAAATCAATGTTCTTCTGAATACACAATACATATACGTTATTTTACTTGACGTTCTGTCATTTACATCATGTATACGTTATATATACACGTCATCGCGAGACCGGCAACATTAAAAAATCATTCCATAAAATATCGACACGTTATCAATGCATGCCCGCACACGTGTCAGATATGAATATTCAAAATGTTCATCGTTAAACGACAAACTAACCATATTATAACGATACACACCGCCCGTTATAATAACCTCCCGCACCCGAAACTCATTACCGATCTCAACCGCACTCCACTGCATCAGTGTAAATTATTTAACGCGAGACAAGCACCTCGCTCGCACGTGTATATCAGTTTATTACAAAACTCATTCACCGCACAACGACGCTCGCAAGAGTTTACGCTATCCTCGTATATAATCACGGCTATATACGAAGCATATAGAAAAGCACCGCGAATAGAAATCCCTCTCACTCTCTCTACGTCGCATATAATCGTAACCCTTTTGAGTCGGCAATCTACGCGTTATCGCGCAGCCTACACCCTATATAGCTGCATTGACATTATATATCCATATACAACTAGTATATATACTGACTCGTATATGTGTGTATGCGTATTATACAATGGCGAGATTACGGCTTTATGATATTCCTTCTCTCGAGTGTATAACGTTAGCGTGGGTGTCTCTTTGTTTCCCGGGGTGGAATACGACCGCGAGCAAATAATATGTACTGCCAAGGCACCTGCGCGCGTTTTGGCTTGAAGGAACTCACTGAAGAGATGCGGAGTGAGGTGAATGGAAGGGAAGGGAGAGAGGTTGATGCTTAGGGTGAACGGTGTGCAGGTTACGGTTTTTGAATATTAATTATGTCAATGTTGGTTTATGTGGTGGGGATATATAGAGCTGATGTTGAGCTGTGTGTGTATGTGTGTAAAGGGAATTCGAATGAGGGTAAGGGAAAAATGTATATTATGCGCTGCTGATGGTATAGGTAAACAGTTATTGATATAAATTTTGTTATTATATATGTTAGTTACTGTTTATTAGTTTAGTGGTCCTTTTTTATATGATTTTTAGAATTGATTTGGTTCTGCATGGTTTAACAAGAAATTACTACTAATATTAGTAATTTTACTTGGATATAATATAAAATTATAAATACTTATAAATTTGAATTTCCAATTGGAATCCTGCAGAGAATCAACGTTTAATAAATCACACCGAACCGGCACATTTCCAAAACTCAAACCCACATGTATACACTCACCACCATCAACTCGAAAAGTCGTCAATTCGAGCCCCTGGTTCTCTCTCTCTCTCTCTCCATTCTCACGTATACACACAAATCCAGAACCAAGCTATATGGAAGCACTTGAACCTTTGTGCTCCAGCAAATCTGCGCGTTTCCGATCGATTTGCAGCGCTCGCACACGCGCATACATATATATATGTATATAGTCAAACCGATGACACGAAAAGCGCTCGAGAGTTAAAATGGACCGGCTAACGAACCACTTGTGGAGGGGCCGACTATACTGACGGGATGAAAAACTTTTTTTCTTTTTTTTTTGCTCGACGCACCAGCTGTCGACCATTTGGCGCGTTGACGCGTGCGATGCATTTCCCTTTCGCAACTACGTCTATATACATGTATGCGTGTATTTGGGTGTGTGTGTGTGTATATATATATATATACACACACGATGACGTGAGAGGCTGATAAAAAGAGGAAGCGAGCTTTTGTGCGATGACGCCGCTGCGAGCGACGTGGCAACTGCGTATTACGCCATGACATTGTCGCACGAAACTATTTATCATGAGAAGAGAGTTACTGAGTGCTACTGGATTTTTTTTTTTTGGGAGACTGAAATGTAGAGTGACAAGCGGTCTAGTTTTATTTCGAGTCGCAGTTGTGACGGATGATATAGCGGCGACTGACAAACTCTTTGTGGTACCGTGGAAAAATGTATCTTGTAATAGTAGATCGTATAAATGGATGATGATTAATATGTGGGTTTTTTAAGGATCAATGAAATTTATTTATCAGTCGAATCAAAGGGATATGTCGCTTTTGTGAAAATGCTGGAGTTAAAAGCGATTTTCGTTTTAAAATAACAGTGTCAAATTGATAGCTAAAATTTAATTTAATATTTTTCGTAACACAAACACCATTTTTACATTTTCTATTTATTATTTACTTATTTTTTCTATAGACTACTTAAAAATTTTCGAAAATTTTTAAAACCTATATTAAAATTATTTAAATTCGTTCAAACGTATATTTCTTAATCAATTCAAAGTAATATAGTTTATTTATTCCGATGAAATTAATGACAAAGAACTCGTAAACAAAAAATCTTACGGATTTCACTCAATTTGTAAATTTTTCCATACGGATTCACGGAAACTTTATTTATTTACTTTTAAACTTAATCTTCCCCCTTATACAATACACAACCCTGTGAAATTGAATCCCAGCATCCCGTTCTATCAATCCTTCAAATCTAAAAACCGTCAACTCCAATCCCGCATGCCCCCCGCGGTATACATTACCATGACAATACCCGTCCACCTACAAACTGGCCTATTTATCGAGACGCCAGTTCTCTCCTCCCAATCCCATAAACAAATATCTCAGTCGTCATCGAAAAGGGACCGCTTATAGTCATATATACAGTCGAGCCCAAAAAACCGCTCAACACGATCCCTTTGCTGTATGCATAATCCAGTCTCGCTGCATCATCCAGTTGCTTATACACTGTTGTCTACAATTGAATATTCATAGACCAGAGAGAGAGAGAGAGAGAGAGAGTCCAGCTCGAACCTCGCCTGTATTTACCACTCGGCGAATTATCATATCCGCACGAGTAGCTAGTATACAGTAGTATATATATATGTATATATATATAGTCGCGTCTGGAGTAGTAGTAGTAGCCTTCTCGCAACTTATATCCAAGCTCGTTAAAATTCGCAGGGATTTCCCGCGCCGTAGCTAACATATATATCCCTCGGCTTATTACGCACGCGTGCCTACTTCTCTCCGAACCCTTCTGGGTTATTACGTGCATACATGTGGGAGACGTACATATATACATGTGCGTAGAGTTGAAGACACAGTTGAGAGGGGATGAGGTAGAAAGGGTGAGTACTTTTTATTATTACGCCGGTTTTATACGGAAGCTGCGCGCGCTGCGCATTCTGTCATTAGGATGAGTGAGGCTTCTATATGGAGGTAGATTGGATGGAGGTAGGACGCGAGTTTCGAGCGAAACTTTGTATTTTCGAAATGGGAAATTAGTCGGTGGAGTTGTTACTGCTGCTATATACGAGTGTCGGTTTATGTTGCGGCGAAGTCGTAAAAAAAAATACCTTTCGCGGTAGACTCGTATCTCTTTTGAGGAATATTACAGATAGTTAACGTGTGTTGTAAGTAATAAGGTTATTATTAAAGTAATAATGTACGAAATGTGCTTAAATTAATTAATATTTAGTTAGTTGATAAGCTATTTTAATATGTTTTTACAATCTATATGACATATAACAGATATATATTTCGCACACGTGCGCCACACACCATTACGACCACAAAGGCACCTCCGACCTTTGACTTGTACACACCACCTCATAATCCATTAACACCACCCCTACTACCGACGTATATATACATATATATATATACCTACCAAAAATTGCAGCCACGTGCGCACGTGTCTGCTCCTCTCGGGCTTTCTCCTCTTTCTCTTTCTCCTCTCTTCCGCTAGGCCGAAACCTACTCGAATCGATACCCAACACAGAGAGAGAGAGAGAAAGAGAGAAAGCGACGTTATATACGTAGCAGAAGCGCGCGCACACGCGATCTCCATTATGCATTTTTCATGGGCGCGCGCAAGCTAACGAGCGTGTGCAGCGACGCGCATTCGCAAACTCTATAGAAGGGGGAAAACCCAGAGAGAAAGAGAGAGAGAGAGAGAGAAAGATTACCCTATACGCGTACGTACCAAGCGATTCTAGGTTGTATATATATGTGTATGCGAAAGGGCTACGCGACGGTGCGTATTTATGTATGGGGAAAACCGAAGCTCCCCTATATACAGCGCGCGTCATTACGGTAACTGCTGTTACTGCTGTGTTACTGCTACTGCTGCCGCTGCTGCTGCTATGTTCGATAATCAAAATTTACTGTTTATTTCGCGAGCCGAGTGTACAAAGGATTCCTCGGGGGTTCTTTTGCGTTCTTTGTGCGTTGGAAAAAGCCCGTATATATTATATATATGTATTGCGAAGAATCGACAAGGATTTGTGAGCGCGAAAAGAAGATTAACTTTTCATCTGCGCGCGCGCGCATTTTGTGGATGAATGAGAACGGAGTGAGTTTTCGCTCGATTGTGCCAGTATAGAATGGGCCAAATGTTTTATATTTTTCTCGCGTATATAGTCATGGTTATAGGAGCGTTTTAAGCGCGATTTATGGAGACGCAGATGTCGCGAGCATGTATAGACGGGGAGGGAAAGCCTTTGTACGAGAGGAGAAATTATTTGTGAAACTGCGAGTCGTGGGTATTATATATATGGGGTGTGCATTGACGTTGGAGTGTATTTCAGAAATGTTTGTTATATATATATGTATTAACGGGGCAGAGTAATACTTAACTTTTATCGACTAAGTATAAATTTCGAAGCTTTGTAAGAGGAAATACTTTCCGAGTGAACAAAAAAAAATAACTTACGTCAATGTTAGCAGTGAGAATTCGAAAGTAAATAAATAAGTAGAGGAGGGTTCGACAAAAAAAGAGTGACTCGACGGGGAGTCGAATAATAAACCTTTCATTTTCGCTATATAATAGGTAAACTCTGGCCATGATACTACCGATATATAGTAAACATAAAAGATAAAAGTTTACGTAAAAGTAAATTGATATTTTAACTTGAACTTTTATATCACTCGTGACACGTATATTATTTTTTATAATTTACACCCTAAAATCTAGAAAATTCATTTAGTCAATAACAAATCAAGACACTCCTTTAAAATAATTGGAATTTATCCCACCGACGTTATACAAACCTAATAAATTAATATACTTTTACTTCACCATCACAATCTATACCGATCTACATAAAAATTCTCTCCCGAACCTCCACAAACCATAACCAATCCCCAATTTTGCAATTCAAACGTTTTCTAATTTACTCCTATATAACACAGCAACTCTCTCCACCCACTTCTGAAATAAGCCCAAAAAAACAACCTCCAATCGAACTACGCATGCCACGCGCGGCCATGTTGGTTCCCAATTAACCGAAGGACCCCCCGTCCGTAATACCTCCTCTCTCTCTCTCTTGCTTTTAGTCGACGATAGGGGAGCGGCGCGCACGTGTCAGCTCGAAAATGAAACTCGACTCCACACAGCACGCGCGCATATATATAGCAGCTATATATGCAGCGCCCCTCCTGCGTTGCACCCACGGTTCTCTCCCGCGTATATATACGATGTATATGTATATATATATAGAGCTAGAGAGAATTAAATCGAAATTCCAAGCGAAGGCCACATACGCGTCGCGACCCACATGTGAGAGGGGTATATGGAAGAGGGTCGCATAGGGTATAGGGTTAGAAAGGTTTTTTTAAGAGATGTTATAAATTAGAACGGTGAAACCGTAGATAAATGTTTAAGCAATGGCTGTTCATTCCGGTGCGGTGTACATCGGTATATATAGAAATTTAAATCTTCGTTAAGTTTGAAAAAGTTTCAATATAAATTATATAGACAGTAACGTATAAAAAGAAGTACGTTTGATCTAATACAACGTAATTTCTTGTCATATACATAAAAACGTTTGTATTAATCGACTATATCTATTTAAACAATTGTACTCCTAACAATGTATTGTCTTGACAAAAAAAAATTCGTACTCGTAGATAATTTACTCTAAGTAACATTGCGAAACGTTGCACAACAACAACAGCAAGCTGCACCCTACATACCCGAAACTTATACTCTTGCACCACAACAAGCAACGACGTTTAGTCAAACCCTGCAATCCTTCTGCAATCTACCTATAACTTTTCGCATTATATTATATACCCTACCCTCCTCTCTCTCTCTCAACACACCCGACTTTTTCCCTCCACACCATCACGTGCCAAATAATCGAGCTTATATTCCTCGCGCACTCCATATAACCAAAAGTGAAAGTAAACATCGTTCTGGCGCGCTACACGCTAAGTTTTTGCCTATACTCCCGTTTCTTGTATATATATATACGTGGCGGTTATATACGCGAACTTTCAGAAGCACGCGCGCGCGCGAGAGAGAGAGAGAGCAAAAGAAGAGGAGAGGAAGCCCTTAGACACGCGAGGGCCGTACCGGCGTCGTCGGGTGGGAGAGGGGCAGGGATTACATTACGCCGGCCAAATATTGAAGCGCGAGGCAAGTTGTTTGAGCTAGCTGCCGGTTCTGTAGGCTTTCCTCTCTCTCTCTCTCTCTCTTTCCCCCTCAACGAGCTGCGGGTCATCTGCTGGTTGTGGGTGTGTGTGTAGGGATGGATAACGGCAGCAGCAGAGAATCCCGAATTTCACGGTAAGTGACGGGAAAGTTTGAAATTTCGAGGAAAATTATACGTTTTGGGATTTGTAGATGTAGTCTGGAAATGGATTTCTCCGTATTAATTTGTGAATCTCGAAAAGTATGGAGTTTTAGCAGAAAATAAACCCTATACGCACGACCGAACAAAAAACTATAATATACAGTGATACAAAGAGAGCATTAGGTATATTGAAAAAACGACATGAATCCATTTCCATGATCATTCCCTCTCTCTACATATAACATGTCCAGCTTTTCCCAATTCCCAAATGAAAGTAACGCGCAGAAGCCCCTCGACAAAAAAAAGAAGCCGAAAATAGTCAACATCAAGCCCGTAATTTCTTTTCACTATCCAACGCAATTACCGACCGTGCGTGTGTGCGTGCTTGCGTGCGGGGGCGGCAGCAACGCGGTTGTATTCCCCTATTCGCTATACTGCTCGGGTAAATCTGACACAGGGGAGCGCATGAGCACCGCAGATAGGCAAGCACAGGGAGAGAGGACAGTGTTCATTACACGTACGAGCTGGACTGAGATTGGCCTTGAGAATAATTAGGATTTCTCTCTCTCTCTCCCTCTCCGTAACGTACATTTCTAACTCGGTGGACCCTCGGTTACACACTGTCAACCCAAGTTCCGATTGTCCCGAGCTGATTGACGCCCGAATCTAATGCCTCATGCGCAACCCGCCGCCTTACTTTCTCTCGTATGTGTGTGTGTGTGGATTCCTTCCTGTGCGTTTAGATGGGGAGAGAGAGGAGAGGTACTCGAGCGAGTCGCAGAATAATTGCGTGAAGTCGGGCGACTTTACGCCTCGTCAGTCGTTCGGTCCTCGATTTGCTGTCTATTGTTCTGTTTTCGGCGTTCTAATCGTTTTGTCACGCGTAAGTGGTCATTTTCAAGGATGTTGTTGGCGAAGAAGTTTATTTTTTAACAAATTTTGTCAATAAGAAGATATAGTGTATTAAATGATATCAATTCTATCAATTTTTCTATTTTTATCTTAAATTTGAAGGAAACACCTAAGAATAAGAAACGAAAAACTGTAAAGTTCTGCCTAAGCGTAAATAGCCTCCTTTAGCACCTGCTTTGAGACGCTAAAGTACGCATTTTCCACGTTGTTGTAAATCCATCATTTCGCAATCCGCATATATATTCTCTTCACAAACAACTCGATCCTATACACACTGGCATCTCGTACGAAGTGAACCGTTCAATTAACGGCCGATTAAACAGCAATGACCTAACACTCGCCTACGCAGACGACGCCGCACACATACACCTACAACCTTATCCGTTCACGTACCGGTCACGTTGTACTCCAATTGAAGTTTATCTCGTACCTCGTCAACTCAAAGTAAACACACCAGTCTCCCTCCCCCTCTCTTTCTCTGTCTCAGCAGAGAGAAACAACTCGTTAGCGACTAATTAGGGAGAGCCACACGGCAACAACTTCTCTGCACTCGATGAAAACTTTAATCAATACTCGCGCGAAATCCGTTGGGAAGTCCCTCATTAGAAATCACGGAAAGCGCGTGCACGACCCCTGTGAACAGTCGTTAGCTGCTGAGATAGTTTAGCGTTCTCTCGAGAAGCCATCGTAAAGAAAAAGGTACAAGAGAGCAAGCGAGAGAGATGCAAATGGGGTGTGTACACGTGTTTTGAGAGAAACGACGCGGCGAGGGGGTCCATTTTCTCGAGGAGCGTTTAATTTACGGGATAGAGTAAGGGGAACGCCTTCGGAGTTTAGTGATAAATTGTACGAGTTGAGTGAATTTTAAAGTGGGGGAGAAGGGGAATGGGAAAGGTAGGGTGTGATTAATTTTCTTTCAACGTGCGCTTCTTGCGTATTATCTTGCGAGAGTTGACAGCTTTGATTTTCATCGAATTCGTTATACTTCTTCATCTCGAAAGTGATTTAATGGTTCAATTTAAACATTTATTTTTACTAATCTAATAACGAGATATTCGATTTTATTCTTCTCTTTTCAATATAGAATTTTTGCAATACCACGTGATTTTAATATCCCTTAATAGAAAAATAGACTTCGAAAAAAACGACTCAAATAAATCCGCAAAAAACTGGTCAAATAAACTAGCTGCCCCTACAAGAAGAAAAAACAATAAGACCATCCATTTCTCCCCATCTGTCCGCATACACTACTATACCTAACTTCGTCGTCGCCGTAGCTCCCGGCAGCAATATAATCCTCCCCCCGATCTCTCTAGTGGTTATTTAACGTAAAAGCTTTTCAGAACCTTCTCTCACTCACTCACTTTCTCTAACATCCTCGAGAACACAAGGAAAGCCCATAGTCGCTAAAAGTCGCTAACTGGCAATTCGTCGGTGGAGGTGGGGGGGGGGGGTCCTCCACCCCCTCCCTTCAGAGAGAAAGAGAAAATCCGAACACGCGCGCGTCTAGGAGAAAGCAGAAGAAGAAGAAGAAAGAGAGAGAGAGAGAGAGAAAAAAAGAGGAAGGCCAACGAAGCTCGTCCCCCTTAGGCTTCTGATTGGAGGAATGAGCGGGTCAGTGGGACAGGGGATGTGGCCGTCTTCTTTCGCTTGGCGTCATACAAAGAAGCAGAGGGGGACGACGCTATACTACCTAAACTGTGTAAGAGGGTTCCAACTCTATATATATATATATATGTGTGTGCGTATTCGTCTGTCTTCGTCGCGCTGAGTATTATATAGGGGGGAAAGCTGTGGAAAAGTGGAAGGAAAGGTTGAAGAGAGGGGGAAATTGGAGGCGTGTATATATGCGCGTAGATAGAGAAAGGAGGGAGAAAGGAAAATCAGACGCGCGTGGTATAACGTGAAAAACGATGGAGGGAATATAATTCACGCAGTGCTGATTCAGCGGCTATGGGGCCCATTTAAAATTCTAATGCGAGATATAAAAAATACACAAGCACGCGCGTCGTCGCATTATTAGTCTGTCCGTGTTTTTTTTCTCTCTCTCTCTCGGACGACGAGGGTTATATCGTAGCTCTTTTCACAGTGTAGCTTCGATTATATTGAGGAAAATAAATAGAGGGCGTGGCGTCGGAGAAAAATTTCGGTTCATGGTGGTAGGAAAAAAAAAATGGACGGTCGTTTGGGATGGTAAAGCAAGCGTATTTTTGCATATAGAGTGATTATATTTTATTTAATATTACGTTCGATGGCGATAAATAAGTTGATTAAATTTTGATGATCTGTAAATCTACAATTGAAATCAAATATTTGAATATTCGTCTATGATTTTCAATTGAATGAAAAACTTTACTACTAGAGCATTCAATACAAACCATTTTTTCTAAACACATGAGTAAAAAATACTACGTTATTTTACAACTTTGAAAAAAGTTATTTTACAATAAACTCTGTGTTATTTCCATTTCGTAAAAATTTCTCTCTCATAATATAACACGTGCCACACGCGTCGCACGCTTTATATATATACACGAATATTTACCGATCTTTTATTCATCATCCGATCCCACACGAACGCTCGCTCGCTTGCTCGCTTGCTTCCTTGCTTGTTACATTTCGACTTTAAGTGCACGTGCGCGCGCGCGCGTTCCGCTCCGTCCTTGAAAAGTCCGATGGTCATCGAGATGTCTCGAGTGCCTTCTATCCGTAGTCCGACGCTCGTGCACGCGCTTCTTCCACGCTGTCTACTCCTCACTCCATATATATATATATATAAGCCTCAACCTTACCAACAAACACTCGTGTATATATATACATGCACAATCCTATGCATACAAAAAGCTGTACGCGTGCGTTTAATATCAGACGCATTTCTCGTATACCCGGGAAACCCAAAAGCTCGAGAACTGTATGAAATAAAAAAAAAAATCTGCATGAGTGTGCATAACAAAAGTGAAGAGGAGCAAGCGAATGCACGCAGACAACGAAACTTTCGACTGCGCGTTGCGGTTTTTTGTACAAATGCGAAGAGAATAATATCCCGTTGTTTACGTACAAACGTATAGACTGATCCTTCGGCTGTCGTCGATTCTCGCGTTACTTTTTCTATTTTCTTCTTTTATATTTTACGTTAGCATAGAATTCGAATGAAAGGGCGAACGAGATAACGGCAGGTTGTCGGAAACGACGACGACGACGACAGCATTTAGACATGTCGTGTCCGAAAATTTGCGTGTAGCATATTCCAGTCGACGTTTGCTCCACCGATCCGATAAAATATATATATATAACGTCCACGCGTGCATGCAGAGAGAGAGAGAGAGAGAGAGAGAGAGAGAAAGGCGAGAGACAATGTAGGCTTTTGAAGTGGCGCAGCCGGAGGGAGGAAAGCCGACCGGCCGACCCTCCGTTGCCTGGATACTCTCCAAAAGCCCAAGCGCGCGTGTGTATATAACGTCCGGACGCGTTCTCTCTCTCCCCCTATACACAAGTACGTGCTCACTGCTCATATACATATATATACACACAGACACACACATTACACATACATATACGTATATATGTACGAGGACGAGAGGAATTAAAAAATCCGCCCGTCCATATAATCTCGCTTGCTCTCCCTTCCATTAAAATTCGAAAGCGCGCTGCGTTTGCTCACTCGCCAAGACTGGCTTTACAACCCTACATACGTACGCGTACCTTTATATATATACATGTGAGCAGCGCTTCTTTCGACGATTTATCTCTCTTCCCTTGGTGCAAAAAAAAAGTCGGTCCACTCGAGTATTTCGCGTTTTTTGTTGTTTATATACGCGTGGAGGGTTGCGTGTGTGGATGAGGAGTAACGATGTATATGTTATATATACAGCGCATTACTCAGCGAGAAAAAAAAAACAAAATTTAGCAAAGGGACAGTGAGTATCGGCAGGGTATTATCGGCATGGCAACGCGAATCAATTATACGGAGACGGAGGGGTTAATATATCGCGTTGCTGACTTACCGTATAATAGTTTGAAGGATTAATGTGCGTTAAAGGTAAAAATTAATTTTTTTATTTATAATTTTTACGCGTTTAATGCAATAACCATTATGGCAATTATTGTACCGAAAAGTATAATATATATAAAACAAAGCTAGTAGAGCTACCAACGTAAGCGAAAACTAATCTCAACTTAACCCGAAGGAACCCTAATATAACACACATATATACACAATAGTATATCCCGCGAGCCACGCCTTCGAAACCGGGAGCCGTGCGATCGCGAACGCGTGTCTGGCAGCAGTTTCACAGGGGCACCCGTCACCCGTACATTCGCGTTCTCTCTCCGTACTCCTAATCCATGCGCGGCCCTCGTAAAATATTAACGTGTGTGTATATATATACACTTCTATTCTCAAATTTTCGTCTCGTTCCCTATATACTATACACAGCGAATAAGGGCCAAAAAATTGAGAAATTTAATCGGTCCCTGGAATCTTGCCGCGCGAATTAATCGAGAGAGAGAGAGAGAGAGAGAGAGGGAGGAGAGAAAGCGATTGGAACTTGGTACGAGATAGCGATCGGACGATCGTTAAACCGACAGAGGGTCTCTCTCTCGTATTATGCATATATGTGTGTGTGTGTATTATGATGGGAATTTTCACGCGACGAGGGAGAGTCTAATATCGTTATTATAGTCGCCGCAGGGTCTTGTGATGTGCATACTATATATGATATACACCTCGCGATTACACTATATTATATATATGTATAAGCATGTAACGATGGGCGAATACATTCTCTGCGACTTAATATCCGAAAATTCACGAGGACGAGGTTGTTGGAACGATTTCGGATATATACGTACATGGTTACACGTTAGTTGCATCGTCGTAAAAAAAAGAGTAGTCGCATAGCTTCACTCACCGGTTTCTTTTTGTCGCTTACTGATATACACACACACACATACACGTACTCTAAACTTTAATTAGTGAAAAAAACCACTCAAGATTAGTTGTAATTGTTCAGCCGAAACATCAGTAAATATTCACTGAGAAAATACCAATTTTTAGTGAACCTCCTCTCTTGTAATTAATGGATGTTTACACATACATTTCCACTAGAAAATTAATGAAGAATTACTGTTTCATTAGCGAATATTTATTACCAATGTTACGGTGAAGCAATTTTAACAAATTTTTAGTTGCTTTTTCACTAATTCACCTTTAAACAGTATACGGCAACGGCCATGTGTGTATATGTCTATAAGAGAGAGAAAGAAAAAACAAGTGGTTATCGGCTTTTCTCGTATAGATACATATATATGTATACACACGCGCAAGGCTATAAACGACAACCGCAGCGCAGCGACGTCGGCGGCTCGTGGAAACTCGCGCTCACGCTGTACAGCTCAGCGCAGCTAGCAGAAGCCAATGCACTTTTCTCCTTGAGCTAGTTGGTGGTCGCTAGCGCTAGAACGAATGAGCAAGAAAAAGAGAGAGTGAGAGAGGCTTATACACGCGCGCGAGTACGGGCGTTGCACCTTGGTCGTCGTGACATTATTTGCAGTCAATAACGTGCATGCCTCTGTATGTGTGTACATATATATGTATATATAGAGATAGAGGAATACAACCGTTAACCACCGAACGATTAATTGCACGCGCGCTAGCGCGGGAGTTCGTGTTTTCGATCTCTCTCTCGCTCTCTTCGTTTACTGGTTGGCACGATGCGCGCGCGCGCGGTATATTATGAGAAAGGAAAACGCGCGGATTGTAAACAGGAGGTGATTCGTATAATGGCTTGTAATCATCGCTGCATATGTGTAAAGCATATATACCTAAGCATGTATAGATATATAGTGAAAATAGAGATAAATTTGCGCGTACGAGTATATATATATATATGCACACACACACACATATATATACACAACTGATTGCGGGCTCGCGCAGCTAATTTTAGAAACGAAAAAGAGAGTCTCTCGCGAGAACTATACACCGAGATTGAATAAGTTTTTATCGCACGCGTATATAGAAGTGTATGCGCGCGCGTGGTCCGCTTTTTTTGTCGACGATTGTTCGCTTATATATATATATATATATATAGGAGAGTAGAATGGGCTGTAAAAAGTCGTTTTAGCTCACGCGCTTTGGGATACATAATTGAAAAACAGGAAACTTCCAGTTTTTTGCAACGCATCGCCGTGTCGAGAAATAGAAACGGAGGACATTTATATTTTATTTTTATTTTTATCACCTTCTTCTTTTTAACTTTTATTATCATCACTATATAACCGCGAAATACAATGTATCTATATTTGAATTTTAACGAGCGATCTTGAGGTTGAAATTATTAGCGTATATACAAAATAACAAAAAAAAAGTCAAAGTCTATAAATTCCAGAACGAAACCCACTACTGGTTGACAAAAGCAGAAGAAGAAGAAGCAGAAGCAGAAGAGAAAGAATTTTCAGCACATCTATATATAATTAAATTAACCGCGGTGCGGCAAATGCAATTTTTTTTTTTTAAACTAGCACTATACTCTGTTGTATATACACGGCGTGCACTATGCGCGCGTGCAATCCAAGGCTGCCTTTTTATTGAGTCACACTGCAACGCAGCAGGCAGGTTCAAAGACCAGCCGGAAGGCTAGCCGCGTAACACTCAGCTCGCGCGCGCGCGCGAGAGCGCACTATAATACTCTCGCATAGAGAGGCCTTTAACTCTCTCTCTCTCTCTATCTTATCTCAGCGAAAGAGATATTGCTATATATGTATACATTGCACGCACTCTATTTTCAACTCGCGTATATATATACGCACAGCTTACAAACCTATACGCGAGTAGCATAATACATAACGTGCCACCGTGCGCGCATGAACACCTGTGCGTATAATATATAAAGAATCCGCAACGATGAATTCGTATGTATGTACACACACACACACACACAGATTAGATTCCTTGACGACATTGAAGTTCTTGTAGGTAGAAAGTGCGTATAGTGTACCTATATAAGCGACGCTCTATAAGCGTTTGCAAGCTTTTCTAAACGTATATATACGATCATGTATACGTATATATGTTGGTGCAGTAGCATTGCACACGAACGTTGCCCCCTAAGCCGCAAATAGAACGGCCGAGAGTTTAAGCGAACTAACATGCGAGTGAGCGTCTGTTCGCACCTTGAGAATTTCCAGGATATATGTATATATGTATATATAAGAGAGTTGAAATACCGATAGCTAATTATTAATTCAAAGATGATTCAAGAGTCTTGTGTTATATATATATATGTATTATGTGAGGTTTTAGAAAGGTGGGTTGAGTGGAATTAGCGAAGATTTGATGTCGTTAGTGGACATTCACTAATTCGCGCGTGCTTGAGGAGGAGAAATTTTATTGCAATTAGTGGATGTTTACTAATTCGCCCGAGTGCTCGGTGAGTGTTACGAACAGCTGGGAATTCAGGAACGGTGACTGATATATAAGTTGGAAAATTTGTTATAGAGATGAGATGGTGCTGGAGAATTTATATATATTATAATAGTGTGCATAATTTCAGATATATACGTGAAAGTTATATAAACGAATGTACATAGAGTAATAGTATTTTTAAGATATTACGAAAATTATAAATTCATAAATCTGCCAGGAAAATTTTTTTTGTAAATATTACGATATATTGTTTCGTAAAGGTATAACAGATTATATAAAAATTAAAAAATTCATTAAATTTCATTTAAGTTTTTAGTCTGTAATATTTTTACGAAATAATATTATAAAATTTAAAAAAAAAACATTTTTCTATCTATAAAAGCATCATTCTATAATTAATCGTACCACTTTCTCTGTAACAACAAAACATATCTGTATTCTCTTACAAATATTTGTATATACAACCCATAATATTCTTCTGTACCTTATATACACATCAACCTTCTTTACCCAATTTACCCTACCGCAATAATCATAACTCGCTCGCGCATATATATCTTCTATATACATATACACCTCGCACACGCGAATACATTCCTGCAAATTCCTCGTCTCATCTCCCACGCTCCATTCCCCGACTATGTGCACACGAGAGCTCGTGCGCTCGCGCGCGCTTGTATATACGCGATATTCAAACTATTTTCGCCTTACCTCTCTCTCTCTCTCCATCTCCACTGTATATATACTGCAGCAGTGCAGCACGCAGAAATGACGTGCCGTGCGCGCTACTCGCTCCGAGCCAATACTATACGTGCCTCCTTGAACTGAATCGAGTTCGTGAACCTGTCGTTTACGACGACGACGACGACGACGGGCATCGCACACGTACGTATACGTTGGCCGTAAACGAGATTAAGGCGCGAGAGTCGCTGTTCGTTGAACCGAGTCTAGTATGCGCTGCTGCGTGGTATACATACATACGTATATATATATACCTTGAATTGCGAGCGCGCGCATACACACATACGAGTGTCATGAAAATAAAGATAAACTGCACATCCTGTTGTATGTATACGTACGTGTGTGTATGCGTGTATGGTAGGAAAAAGTTCTTTTTCGAGAAACGAAGGAGCGATGATTCTTGTGATAGCCCCGATGACGCGAGAGATAAATCATGCGCGCGGGTATATTGAAAAGCGTATATGTGCCGCCGTTGTCGGAACGTCCCTTTGTTAATGACTAATGCGGCGCGAGTGCGAGTTCCAGGAGAGTGAGAGAAAGAGAGAGAGAGAGAGTATACATAAAGGGAAAAAACTTTTTTTTTTCTTGTTCATTCTCTACGAGGAGAAAAATCGCGCATTGAAAGTTGTAAATCAGATTTGCTCGCTCGAGGAGCCGCGTGCGTAATGTCCATTGTGCAGAGGTGAATTGTGCTCGCGAGCTGAGCAAATGTTGACATAAAAGAAAGTAACTTTGCTCTTTTTCGAGTTGCTTCGATGGGTTTTCATTATTGTGTTAATGCTATACCGCCATGTTTGTTTTTTCATTATATATAAAATTCAACATATTGGATTATAGAAAAGTTAGATGGAGGTTTTCTTTACGAATTTCTTAGAATAAGTTTAATACTAGATAATATCTAATTTTCTATAAAAAATATGTGCGTTTAGATTGATAATATTAATTAAAAAACTATATCTACATGGATTTATAAATTAACTAAAATAAAAAATACACTCTAATATTATAAAACTATAATTCAAAATAACATACAAATTTGTTAAAAATATCACCCGTAAAATGGTTAAAAAAGATTAATTCCTTGTAATATTTTAATGAAATTATATTTTTAAACGAATCGAGCTTTAATTAAATCTGTTTTTTTTGCTATTATTTCTCTTTATGATTATTCTGACACTTCCATTAGCCATCGATTTGTTTAGGCTTCTGTAAACACTTATTTTTCCCCATATACATTTCGGAAAATTATTTCATCATTTAAACTAGTTGAAAACTCCCTTATATAATCCATCACAATATTTCAACCAATAACCGTAATCCACTTATCGTCAAATCGAAAAATTCAGCAATTTCCTTTTAAACGCATCAACCAAGTTCACACGCACCCCTATATACATATATATATATATATATATATATATATATAATACTCCGGACACTTCCACGTGTGCAGCCGCGCCATACTCGCTTGCTTTAGCCCCCGACGTTTTTAAAAGCTTTTTAAAAATGATGAATTACAACGGGACAGTGGTGCACTTAACGCGAGTTCACCCCCACGCCACACACACATACACATACACATTCATATTGCAATATCATATACATATACACATATACACACACGTGTACGTGCATTATATGCAGCCACGAGGTTCCGAAGGGAGAGAGAGAGAGAGAGAGAAGCGTGCAATTTGCCAACAATTCGCCCAACTGCCATTCGGCAGCCCGGAAATCGCAACAGCTGCAGCAGCGCGGCTGCCTACTATATGCGCGTGTGCAATATGCCGCGCTAAATCTTTCGGAAACCCCCCCGGGCAGTACTGGCCAACGATCGACCTCATACTCGCGAGCGACCCCCGAAAGTCCACGTGGAAAAACTTTTTTTTTTAGGGGAAAAAGGGGGCGGGAAGCCAAGCGAATTTATATATGTATATTCAGCCTTTTTGTGAAGAAAGGTATGTTCTAGGTATTGTGATTATATAATATATTTTTTGTTCGTTTGGTTGAGTTAGTGTTCGAATACACGCAGTTTATTACGTATTTTTTATAAAATAATTAGCGTATTATTTACCAGATATTAAAAGAATTTTAAAATATTCTTCATATAGCCGTACTATTCAATATGTATATGGTTTTGAATGCAATATACCCTCAATGCTTGCAAATCCTGTATTTACCCTCGCGTAAGTAATGGCGGATCTACCCCTCCTATGATTCTAAAAGAATAAAAAATAAAAAGACGGGCGAGATAAAATTTAAACTCAATCCACTCTCTCCTCTCATCTCAATTATCACCGGTCCACAGTTCCCTCGGCCTCTTCCAATTATTTTACCGTTCATATATGCGGGTACAATCCGCATTGCCACCGTGTGTGTATATATATATATACACACGTTCTAGTTTCTCTTTCTCTCTTGCTCTCTCGGAACCATTGCCAGAAATCCTCTCCTCCTCAATACATACAACCATTCAGCTTATACATATATATACCTCTGTACGCGCACGCGCACACAAGTTTTGCGTAATCCGTATATAGCCAGAGGCGGGTAAGAGAGAGAGAGAGAGAGAGAGAGGGAAAATCATCCCTCGTTAATGCCAAAGTAATGACTGGGGTGGCAATTCTCGAGGACCCTCGACGATCCACGCCGCGGGGGGGCACTACTACCCTATACGTTTCTACATGTATATATATATGTATACGTGTGAGTGGCTAGCCCCACGTTGAGATCTCGAGGCGCTCTTTATATACTACAGCACTCTACTCTTGCTGCTCGGACCATGGACGACGACGAAGAAAAAAAAGCGGCCGGGAAAACTTCGAAAGGACATAGTGTAGTATATATATATATGGTAGTGTAGCACGCGTAGGTTTTACGAGCAATTAGAGGTTACGTGATTGAATAGCAAGAGGGGATGATGATGATGATGATGACACAGGCGAATACGAGTTTATTGGGATAAATGGTTCGCTGTGGTCGCGCGTCGAAAGGTTTTATGGTAATGTGTGACACGCGCGCGCGTTGCTTTCGTGGAATGTTATAATTGACGAGGAAGGGTTAAATCATGACGATTTATTGGGAATTTAAGTTGAAATCTGTGCAAAAGATGTATGTTTTTGTATCTGCGATTTGAAACAAATGAATGTTTACGTGTGTTTGTTGTTTCTTTCATATCTAAATCTGGTATACGCAGTTTGGTTGTAAATAGTGAATATATGCATGAGTGTATACGCGTTTAGAACGACGTTTTGATAAATTCACCTATTAAAATGCCATTTCAAATTTGCATCGATGAAAGCACTTTATTATTCAAATTTTATCTGAAATTCTATTTTTAGCCGTCAATCACGCGGAAAAAGTTTTGCACACTCCGCATATATATATTTCATAAACGATTTATTATACAATATCTATCGCTTAGAGCCATATATACCACTTAATAAAAGCTCTGAGAGCTTCTATCAACAAAAAAAGCTACATTTCTATTTGTGGTTCGTATAATTTCAGGAATACAAAGAATTTTTTTTATCGCTGCGTATATTATAATATGCACCCTTATTGTATACGATGTTCCATTACCCAAATGCTCCCGCCTTATGCACCGGCACCGAAAAACAGAGCACGCGAATCCCTGGGCTCGAAGGTGACTATATACATGTATATACGAAAAAGTCGTTTGGGCAGGTGTCACACCTTTCGGCCCGTCTGTCGAAACCGCGGCTCGTAATTATACCATTTCTCATTTATATACCGCCTTTTGTTTCTACTCGCGAGAACGCTAATACGTAATGCAAGTATAAGACACCGTCGTTATATATATACACGGTACGATTGTATATGCAAAATCCCATTAGCGATCGCTCAGTTATTTTGAATACGTAAGTACGATAGTACAGATCACGAATCGACATGAATAAACATTATTGGGGAGGGCGCAGTGTATACGTATTTAGAAAAAAATTTTCCGAGCGAAAATATTATGTCAGCATAAATCAACGTTCGCGCGCATAGGATAGGCTAGAGTGCGTGGATGATATGGTTGATAACGTATAGTAGGAGCGAGTTGTTTAAATGGATACCCTATATAGTGTATTTTTAACGTAAACGAATATACATTGCAGGTCGTGTGAGAGAGGTTACGATCGCGAAATCCAAAGAAAGATTGATATAGTAGTGACTTGAATTTTATTATATAAAAAAAATTATCTCTTTCAATCATGTACAGTGTCCTGCATTCTAGCGCACCGTAGCAAAGAATAATGCGCATTCCAGTAGCGTCGACGCACGCCACGGAACTGACATTTTTTTGCTTTTACATCGCATTATTACGAGAAAGAAAAATAGTTAATTACATTCTCTCTCCCTCTCTCCTTTTTTTTTAATAATGATGTTAAAAAAACGTTCTAATTTCGTGCATCCGAGTTTAATTGCACGACATCTCTGACTTTAATATTTTTAGGTCGCATATACATATATACGTATGAACCACGCACGTGTGTAGAATAATATAGTGCATACCTCGCGTATATATACGTTTTAACAGATGCGAAAAGAGCCTCTGCGAATGGCAGTGAAATCTTAACATGAAATTAAAAGTACATAATTACACCATATATAGTTATACGAAAAAAAACCGTTTTGTCCTACTATATTTAGTCTAACAATTAAACGTAAATTACTAGCTATATACCTATAACGTATACTCCATTTGTACGGTACCACATCTACTCCCTAAAAAAAAAATCCCCATATATATACACCTGATAACTTCTCCGCCCCAAACCTCGATAACTATCGCGATGAGGGCGCAGTTGCGCACGAACATTATAGATAAGAGCTAAACTGCACCGATCGGCCATCGCTATATATATACCTATATACACCGGCTGTCCAGCGAAAACTGGCCGAAAATTCGGCGATCCGTAAAGCAGCTCGGGTTGCCCCGCACACCGCCAGCTGCGCCGGAAACTCGTGTCATGGGTACGTGTGTATGTGTATCTATATATATATATACCGGATCCACAGCGAGTGTTTTCATTGTCGATCGGTCGCGTTATATAGCTGCGCCGAAATCAAGACGCGATCGGTCGTATATAGTAGCTTTATTATATATATAGCGTAGGTGAGAGTTATACGTTTGTATATAGCTTTTTACGTATACGAGAAGAAATATATATATGGTACCGCGTTGTAAATCGAGAACGTTATCCTTTGTCTTGAAGTGCGCATATGCGCGACTTTAGGGTATACATATATGGAAAAGAAAAAGACATCTGCCTCACGATGTATAACAACACACGTGTATATAGATCGCGGAACTCCGTTGCGTTTCCGACCCGTTGGTTTTTCATCATATGTGTCTTGGAGTGTTGATGTACATCCTATCGCGTGTTATTCTTCTACTCTCTTTTTTTTATGCTATATATAGCGATGAAATTTAACGGAATTTAATGTCGTATTATATATACTGTTGAATCGACTATTATACGTGCGTATGTTGCAGAGAACCGGAAGTATATTATACATCTCTCGTTGTATTCTCCATAGCACTGCATGTTTGTGCAATCGGTCATGGCGGGAAGTCACGCTGTTTGCTTGAAAACCGAACGTTTCTGTATGCGTGTACATATATATGTATCGAATGCATATATACGTATATACACTCGCTGTATATTATATACTACGCGTAATACAGCGAGCGCATAGAGAGTATGTAACGCATAGCTGCAATCAATTGTATCGTGATATATGTATGTTACTGTGTGCAGCTTGTGTGCATATATATATATATATATATATATGTTGAATAGGTATATAATATATATAAACCGTAGAAAGTTATATCAGGGACAGGAAGTTGTCCGCACAAGCTGATTTTTTTTCATATATATATATAAAGAACAAACATTTTTCGTTAGCATTAAAAGTATTTTTAAGAACATATACGGTTTATGTTCGAAGCGAGTTATTACTCTATGTAGTTAAAAATCGACATGTTATGTGGGCTTTTAATAAATGTCCGCTAGTGTATAAAGTACAGTAGTAATCGTAAAACTCTTCCTAATAGCCTTATTCAACTTGTATCTATTATGGTACAGAGAAATTTTAGCCACTACACGGGACGACATACAAATATATATATATTTATCACTAATATAAAATACTGCTCTATACACGAGATAACTTTCAATTGCAATTAAATCGAACCTTTTTCTCAATAGAACTTTCACGAGACGCGGCGTGCAATTAACATTGTTAACGACACGATATTTTATATACAACCGCTGTATAGTATAGTTGTTGTTGTACATATAATGCGACGCACACGCACAAAAGAACCGCCACGAATGAAAAAAGAAAAAGAAAAAAAAATGGCGAATGAGAATCGAAAGTCGAGTCTACAAAGCCGGCGTATAATATAATTTCAGCCGCATTGCACACACACACACACACGTACAGCTGAGCGCATCAATGTTACACGGATCATTGGTCAGGAACCGACGCGTGCTTCCGGATATCCGTCCGGTATCCTTTCTCTCTCTCTCTTGTTCTCCTGTAAAAAAATAAAATTAAAAACGCGAGTTACATCCTATACCGATCAATAAAGTAAAAAACTTTATCGTACGATTTAATAAGAACATCATTTTATATTTATCTAAAAAATATACGAAAAAACTGTACTATATATATCTATAAAGGAAAGATAAATTAGAGTAGAAGCTCGGTTCAGAGGCGAAGCTTATTCTACCCTAGAGACTCGACGTGGCCAAATCAAGGAGCTCGTCGTCTACAGTTCCTCTCGTCGAGCGTCTGTGAACTTTCGATTGCCTCTCGAAATCAAGAGAAACGAGGAAGAGGACGACGACGACGCCGTTTTACCCTCATTTGTATCCCAATTGTGCGTTTATCGAAATAAAAAGGACGCTCGGCAAATTGGTAATTTAAGTTTTTCACCCTGCGCTTTTCGCCAGTGAGTGTGTATATATATACGATAAAAGGGATCTTTTTCGTGGAGTTTAGGGGATTCGCGTGTTCGGAGTCTTCGAGATTAGTTTTCGAGTAAAGAGGATCGGAAATGAGCGTGCGTGTATGTAAGGGGAAGTTGGAGTTTTGATAAATTCGGTAATGGAACGTCTGGGTTCAGTTTACGAAAATATATGTATAGAACGAAAATTTAGAGAAAAAAAGGTATTGGAAATCTTAAACAAATCGACATTTGTATATATATTTAATTTTATTTCCAAATACAACAAACATTACTAAACTTCGCGTGCCATGTATATAAAATCCTTTTATAGTATTATAAAATAAAAACTTTATCCACTAATAAAACCTACAAACTTTTGCGCAAACAACGTATATAAACCTCAACCTTGACTCGACCGAAATAATCTGCAACAATGTGTGTGTGTGTGTGTTTCTTTATATATACATACCCACATCCACATCACAGCCAAGCTCTCGAATTCACCTCCTCCATCCATCCACACACACATATACATACAACCTTACATCCAACAACTCGTCCCTACACCTCTTCACACACACACACATATCGTGCAAAAATAAAACAGCAAGTCTGACACCGAGGGTCCGCACCGCGCGTGCGCAGGAATTCCACAGGCTCTTTTTCTCTCTCTCTCTCTCTCTCTCGCTTACGGGCCCCTATATAAACGCAGGCGCAGCCGGTCTCTCCTTCCCTCCTTCTACGTCGGACCCTCTCAAGGTCTTGAAAATAAAATATCAAAAAACCATAGCGTTCTTCTCTCTTTCTCTCTCTCTCTCTCTCTCTCTCTCTCTTTCGTTCTCCTCGTGCAGCTTGACCCATATAATACTACTACACAGTACCACGAGGTATATGTATGTGTGTATGTGTGTATGTATATGTGTAGCGCGTTCTTTCCCACAGTCTTACGTGTGCTGCGTGTTATGTAAGAGAGAGCGCGCGCGCGCGGCCATGCTTCCTTCCCCCATATAATCGAGGCATCCTCGATGCCTATATAGCTACGACGAACTTTTTGGGCCTTTCCTGGAAATCGCGTAAAGGTTTCGGTTAAGAGGAGGGTGTATATATATACACATGTATATATCTGTTTTGTGTCCCGCGAGTGGTTTAGAAAACGATGAGTATATAGTGGGTTGGTCGGATGTGGGATTGGCGAGGGAGAGAGAGAAAGATAGGGTTGGAAAAAATAGGCGTGCAGGAAGGATGGAAGGTTTTTGGCGTATCCTATATCGCTGAGAATTATGGTGCTATACGTGTTGTTGTAGCTTGGAATATATACGCTTAAGATATGAGGGTTACAGAGTGCGGTTTTTACATATAGTTACAACGAATTGTGTTTAATTTTCGAGAGAAAAAAATTGGTTATTATATAATCTGTATTATGTATAAAATATATTATCATCAAGTTAATTGTGGTATCAATGATATTATATACACCTATACCTATGTAATTCGATTATAGATTGTTGCACATATATATGTGTACTCTTTATACGATACGTTTCGATTGTATACTGTGTGTATATATATAGATTGTCTAGGTTGTTTACGCTCTCGTCAAGGACAAAGCGATATTAGATTACTCATGGGTAAAGGTGAATATACCCACGGCAATAACATCTCATTATATATCTAATACGCGCCTTCTAAAGTTGAACAGCCTAATCTCCATAATTACATTATGTATTTAAGAGTTTTAATTTTAAATATAAGAAGAAAAACAACTTTTTATCTATCTCTCGTCAACGCATATACACGTGTGGTTTATCGTAGAATTGCTATACATTACATTCGCACGATATTATATTTATATATAAAATAACGATATAGAAACAATTGTTTTTTTTTCTTTCGAAAACACAACCTATTGGCTAATATATTCAACGTTAACACCATACAACAACGCTTTTAACACCCTTATATTCTCCCAAAGAAAGCCTCGAATCCCCTTAGAACCAAAGGGCCCATCGTATAGCTGCCATATAGGCTTCTTCAACGAAGAGAAGAAAAAAAAAACAAACCAACGGGCACCCTAAAACGCACGCTTGCGCATAATTAGCGTGATATTTACTAAACACCTGCGCGAAAATACTACTACTACTACTACGACCGCTACCGGCCGGTGCATCTGTCCCACTAAACTAAACCTTATATATATATACGCACGCGCAGGTTAGACCGGTGATTTTGTTTCTCCCTTTTTCTCCCCGCATATATACGGACCCTTAAAACCGAAAGTTGTTTTGGGCGTAGAAAGAAGAAAGAAAGAGAGAGAGAGTAACCACAGAGAGTTATTCGCGCGCGTAAATAAGTATAGAGAGAGTATATATATAGTGGATAGTGGGTAACCTGCATGTGTATAGAGTCTCTCTCTCTCTCGTAAGCAAGCGGACGAAGGAGATAAAAAAGCAAGAGCGAGGAAGGCATTTAACATGCTCGCGAGAGCGCGTATATACATACGTAATAGGGGGCGAGAGGGAGAAAAGAGTAAAAAGAGGGGAAGAGAGAGAGAGAAAGAAAGAAGAGCCTCGGCCTTGGGCCCCGCGCGCGGTTTGCTGCCTTCCAGCTGCCGAGTTCCAGAGACCACTACTACTATACTCCCTTCGTCATGTTCCTTTTTCATCGCCTTCGCTTCTTCTTCTTCTTCTTCTTCTTCTTCTACTTCGTCGTCTTCTCTTCCCTTGAGCTGCACGAGTAAGCGTGTGTATGTGTGCGCGCGCTGCAAATTAACGTAACCTTGAGAGGCAAGGCGCACACGCGCGTGCACACGCATCACGTAAAAGAAAGAGAGAGAGAAGCAAATATTTTTAGCTCGTATATAGCAGAGGGCGAAGAAGGAGCGGAAGAAAAATAACACGCGAGAGAGAAGACCTCAAGGAGAACGAAAGAACGAAAGTAAGAAAGAGAGAGAAAAAAGGTTGTATATACCCGCACGTTCAGCTAATGCCAATCCAAATATAGACGATTAGGTCTGCGACGGCGTATACACATCACGGCAAGTGCGCGGAATACAAAGACTCTCACTCTAAGCAATTCCATGGAACGAATGCTGAAAGCCGCACCAGCCTCATGGAAATTCGTATAATGACGGTGGTAGTAGTAGTGGTTAAGCTATTCTCGCTAAAAATGGCCGGTGTTTTCCACGTCCGCGCCATATGCCAACGCGTCGACGATATAGAAAAGTATATATATACACGCCGCGAGCGCCAAAGTTCCTTGATCCATAAATCTCGCGGCTTCGGATGCTTTTTCTGTCGCGTTCAGTCTGCGCGGTGGTATACAGGCTGAAGATGGATAAATAATCGTCTTTTGCGCGAGATGCAAGGGGGCGAATACGAAGGTTTTCTCTCAAGGGGCTGGGTATATACGTTGACGGTTATTAAGGGCTTGATTGATTGAAGTGCAGGAAATGAGATATAGGTTCTCTATTTTCGGAGATGGAATATATGTGAGAAATGGTATTTGTACGTATTGTATAGTGAATTGCGCGTATTATTATTATGTGCTGGATGAAAAGCGCTGTGTCTTATAATGGTAGATTTTATTGCATAAATCATATATTATGTAACCTATCGTCATCGCCGCGTCTACTTCTAAGACATTTATTCCGTTATATTATATATACCGATCTTCAAAAACCAAATATTCTCGACCAATCCCTGCATACCTCATCTTAATACTCCGCGGTATCCCTTTCCGACGACGACACCTCTCAGAAAGCAAAGAACGGCGCATATTTCAAGGAGACAAACGAAAGTGATTTGTCAGTGGACACGAAGCGAGCGAAGACTATACGTTTTTTGTCTCAAGTTACCCTGGTGGAAATCGAATCCATTTTTTAGCTAATAAATGACCATTTTTACTGGTACTGGCTATAAAATGGCAAC
>JAWWEQ010024691.1:0-26705 GCA_035583055.1 Torymus tubicola | reverse complement strand
AGAGAGAGAGAGAGAGAGAGAGAGAGAGAGAGAGAGAGAGAGAGAGAGAGAGAGAGAGAGAGCAATAGGTAATTGGGTCGACGGTTTCGCTTAGTTTGGATAAGGAGTGTATAATGTATATAAGCGGATGTTTTCTCTTTATAGTGAAATATAACGTGGTAGTGGCGAATTTACGACGATGATAAAGTTAATAATTTGGTACTTTTCGTTTATTCGAGTCGTAAAAGTATATTATATACATATAAATAGTTACTAGGTACGTGTCGTGGGTACGAAATGCTGCGAAGTTGACGTGATTGTGGTACATATGAACACAATGTTTAATTCTCTTGCGAGTGCTTTGCTTTTTTTTTTTGAAAAAGTAGAGCAATTTACATATACAATGGTTCTAGCGAAAAAAAAAGAAACTTGGTATTGTTTTAATGCGACCTTTGTCGTCAACAGGGTGAAAAGCATAACCAGCTTTATTAATGTTTGTATCTACAATACTATGTTCTCTTGTGCAAAGTAAATTCAATGTCCTTCATTATATTTATTTTCTATCAAATTATATTGAATTCTATAGATAACCCGTGAAAGAAATGTTTCTCTCACAGTTCTCCATAACAATTATTATGGGCTATTTAAAAAAAAAAAGTGATATTCAAGTCGAATCGACCAATTTCCATCCCTCGATTAACGACAAGAACGAAATAAACGCATTAAAAATAATAACAACAATATAATCATCGTATATATAAACGAACCTTGCACCATGGTGGCGGCCCTGGAGAGGACGTCGAGTGCACTCTCAACCGCTGACATCCTCCTCCCTCGCAGCTTCTTCCTTCCCTCGTCCCTCGCTATACTTGTGCTGCCTTCTTCTTCCTCTTCCGCTGCTGTCTGCTTGCACGCGCGGGTAGGAAAGAGCGGAAGTCACTCTCTCTCTCTCTCTCTCGAATCTACTCTTGTATACCCGACGCACACACGCTGTTACTAGCAGTGATGCACGGATTAGTCAGTAGTTTGGAAGGGTGGCAAGGGTCACTGAAAGAAAAAGAGAGAGAACGAGAGATTGTTAGAAATCGTGTGTATATAATATTATATATGGCTTTGAAAAATACTTTTAAAAATGAGGAAACCAGGCGGCTGTATACGTTGATTATGATATAGTTGAGAGAATTGTTAAATTGTGGTTAATGTGGAAACTAATAAAGTTTTAGTGACTTCCTTCTTAGAATGCACTTCCTCTCTATATATATATATATATATGTACGTTTATATTGTATTTGTTTTAAGTGGTATATAGATGAAGGTTTGTTGTGCGTGCGGTAGAGTCTATTACGTTGTTTTGCGTAAAATTTATTATCCCTAAAATGTTTTCAACAATGATAACAATTTTAATCGTTCTGTGTGAAAAATACCAACAATCTATAGTAATTTTTCTTATTTGCATAAATAAATGCAAAATTTTATAAAAAAAATTTTTACGCAATTTCTCACCACACATAACAATACAATTAATCAAACCCTACAACCATTCATGTGATGTACACCGAGAATAACTTTCTTCGTAATACACCTAATCGATCTTACGAATAAAAGAAAAAATTCGTCAGAACTCTCGTGACACATTTGCGGTCATCCGCCTGGCATTTATATAAATAAAAAGAAATAATACTCTGACGAAAACGGATTAGTCATACGGTATATGGGCCCAGCGGTGATTTTCGATTACTAATTTCAGATGTCACAAGACACACGCACACATAACATATCATTCGTTTGGAATTCAAAAGTTGCACAAAAACAAAGTATACGTGATTAAAATTTTTATACGTTACCGCTGGATCATAATATTATTACGACAGCATTAAAAAAGCATCCTATCTGTTTACTTATCTCGATTCTATTATTATAAACCCAGAGATTAGTACACATTCCTTCGGACTGTTTACAATTACCGACGTCGCGTACGCACAAATGCGCATTTACTCGTTACGTTATATATAGAAAAATTTGGAAAAATACCCATCGTATAACCTACATTTCCTATACAACACTTCAATACTATATATTTTTTTTACATCAATGGAAACCTATCGAACACCGCGTCGCTATGCTTTTTCGGAGCAGGTGCGTGTATACTGCTGTGCTTCTCCTGTGTGTGTGTTTTTTTACACGAACGCGCGCGTGCGAGAGAGAGACGCTTGCTCTCTCACTCTCTGCATTCCTCGGAGTGAAATTTCGGCCTGGATTGTCAGCTGAGCGCGCGCGTTTGCCGCGAGGAGGAGAGCAATCGAGTGGAGAGTTGCCCGCGCGCGTTGAGGTTTCGATTACGAATTGCTCTGTTGTTTATATATATATATATATATATATATTAAGTATATATTTGTAATAAGGATCGTTGGCAAAGAACAGTATAACTTTCTATATATATATATATTCGCACGTATATATTGTTCAAAACGTTATACGCTCCGATCGATCAATTTTACACAAACTTACGAATCAAATTGATCTTTCGCACGCGTTACTGTATATAAACTTATCACTGTTCGATACAACTTTCCGATAAAATTCCACCGACACTCGCTCTCCATATCCTGCCATACACAACCACATATTCACATATACATACAAAAATTACATATACATAAAAAGAAAATCTCTCGTCGTAAAACACGTACCAAGAACGAGAAAAACACCACCACTGTCTTAGCACTATAAACATATATATATATACAACACCTCCGCACCGTTCCACACTCGTATATATATATATATTTAAACTTTATAGTTATAACAACGTGTATACGCGCGTTATATACCACACGTTGTCGCGTTATACTACAACTATACACCGACAACTATATACTACTACTACTACTACTACTACTACCACTGTCGTATATATCACGCGAGCTCTCGCCGTGTGCGCTCGCTCGCTCGCTCGCGCGAATAAGAGTAAAACGGGGATTAAAAAACGTGACATTGTCTGTGGAATGCGGACCCCTCGCCCGCTCTCTTCTCCCCCTTCCCTTCTTATTCGCCTCCTCCTCCTCCTCCTCCACCGCTGCTGAGTTCTCCTACTACTATATACTCTCCGCGCGAGTGAGCGAGCACGAGTGTGGGTACACATATATATATGTATGTATAAGCGAGACGTGTCTATCCTTTTCCTTCTATACTCTAGTGAGTATTATATGTATGTGTGTGTGTGTGTGTGTTGGCGCTAGGAATGCCTTCCTGCTATATACGCTATATGCTATTGTGAGGTGAAGGAGGAGGAGGAGGAGGAGGTCGGACGTGACGATTTTTCGAGGCGCAGTAGTGTAACGTGAATGCACGGATGAGCGAGATCGGTATGTGTGTTTAGGGGGAGCTATATAAGGTGGAGGTGGAGAGTAAGGGAGAGAGAGAGAGAACGTATACTGAAGGGTAATGATCTCGCGCAAGCGCGGGTGTTGTTTCGCGTTCAGAGAGAGAATCGAAGGTTGAAAGGTTTTTCGGTTTGATTAGGTCGTATGGTATTAGACGAAAGGCTTTGTTCGGTTGAAGCTGAGCGTGGAAAGTTTCGTGTGCTAAGGCTGTATATGTGTATTATTTGCTTATGCACATTTTATGGTGTACGATGGTATTTTATTGATTTTTAAATGATTTTTTTATAACATAATAATTGTCAAAATTTTATGAGCTGTCAAATAAATTTTCACGATAAACGGCCGTGTTATAATAAAAATTCTAGAGTACATTAAGAGTAAGAAAAAAAAGAGCAGCTAAAAGTCCTTGCTGTACAAGAAACAGGCCAAATAGAGTACGGCAAACACATTTTTTCGATATAGCATGGTATCAACTCGACTTACTACATTTTTTCGGTATACATATATCTCTGAGCACGCGCGTGTATACGTATGCATATATATATGCGTGTAAGTACTGGTTCTCTGACTCGCTTTTGGAATGTACGCGTTTTTTCTTTTACTTCGATTACATTCCCAAAGCTACGGGGTGTCGCGGGAGCGTTTCGCAATCTTAAAATTTCGGAGTAAATTTTGTTCAAATGTATTTTCTATACCCAAAGAGAATATAATATATAAATTGAAATTATCTCTTTAAAAAAAACGGTTAAAATTACACGTAATTCTCTCCGTAAAATCGATTCGAACATTCTTTTACCACGATTATTCGTATACAAACCTGCGCACGGTTGTTTGCAATATTTCAAAATCGCGCAATGCGAAAATTGTGATGAATGATTATATATTTTAAGTGATTGATTCACGAGCCACCGCGCGCGCATTTATATACATATAACGACACTCTACTTCGAACACTGCAACCATTTCGACATTTCGTTCTTTTTAAACTACACCGCGAGATTTATTCAACACCGAGAGAGAGAGAAAGCTTTAAAGATGCCAGAAAAATGTCGTCGCGTTGTTATATACCACCATTGCATCGTTATACACAATGCGCAATAATAAAGTAGTGGCATTCGCTCCAGAAAGAGAGTCGTGAATCAATCGTATGGAAAAATGCCGAAAGTAATATAGTAGTATACCGTTTAACGCAAACGCCTCCTATACAATAAATAAATTACATATATACATATACTCGCCGTCCTTCCATCTCTTCCCCGTCAACCCTAATGGAATTCTTTATATATGTACATCCCACATATATATAGTCTCTCGATTAGCGGTTAATGGATTCCCATCTGAATTGAACCACGACGACAGGCAACCTCGTTATATATACCTATATACACGGTCAAAGTGCACCGCTAATTAAGTGACCTATCGGTTGGACAAAAGACTAGTCGCGAGCGTTCACACGCTATATATAACCAAACTATATATATATACCTATATGTATATCTACTTTGTACGTCGTTATATACATATACATACCAGAGTCTATACGCGCGCGCTGGATTCCTCAAATTCGTTCTCGATATTAGGAATTCAAGGTCCGAAACGCGTGGTCACTCGTGTATATAGTATTATGGGTTTATGTAACCGCATTTTTGCAAGTTTATTATATATAGGATTTCGCGTCAAGTTGTTTTTTTTTTTATTCAGGAATGTTATCGTCATACGACGACGACGACGAATCAGTCGTAATTTCGTTACTTTTATGTGTATATATATATATAGCGAAGCGATTGACTAATTGCCGCGATGTCGAATTTTTCCAGCGCGTTGGAATTTCCTTTTTTTTCCTTCAGTAAGGCGATTCTTCCGAAGCGAAGGAATGCGAGGAATTTTCACTGAGAACGTTTACGCGAACGCACGTGCGAGATTATTTAGAGAGTGTACACGTACGTATACGTAAGTATGTGTATGTGTAAATGTAAGGAATTTATTTTTAGGTGTCAAGAGAAAAAGTGTCGTGATGTGTTGTGTGGCTTGATTGATCATTGTTTTGATGGTTAGTAGTGAAAGAGAGAGAGAGAGAAGTTTTGTGATGGAGTGTTTAATTAGGTGACACTTTTTAGTTTAGGAATTAAATAGAGATCTGTTTTGAAGCTTAATACGACGACATTCGTTTGTAATTATCTAGTTTCAATGTAAACGTGAATGTTGTTTTTCCTTTTTTTTTTTTTAGAAATTATCTCATTAAGAGCTGTTCGTGTTTCACATGCTTAAATTTTTTTTGCATATTAATCGTTATATGTTTGCTAAGCATTTCCGAGTATTATTATTCAAATATTTATAACTTATAAGCAGCAACATGAAAATTCCAATAACGTGAAATATATACCGAAGCCACGACCAATTAAAGTAGATCATATAAGAAATATTCGAAAATATTTTACCAACTGTATATATATACAAAAACATACATATCAACAATACATCATCATCATCATCACACAACACGCGCTATTCAATTAAAGTACCACACGTTATCACCACAAACCACCGAACCTTCCCACTTCACAACTCATTAGTCTATATAATCTTGCCAGATTTTTCATCATCTCAATAATATAAACGTCACGCTATAACACATAAACAACCGCCGCACGAGAGATGTGTAACATATACGAACACATCGCGCGCATCCACACATCGAAACCAGCTCGCGCGCCTCACCGCCGCGCGATTCTCTTTGGTTTCGTTTTCTCGTCGGGGCCGCGCGCGCGCGCGGCGCTTGGAATCCAAAGAATTTTTACCGTTGCGAGCGAACGAGCCTCATGAGCGCGCGAGCACGCGTAAATGTCGCCCGTGAGAGTATTATAGCAGAGAGAGAGAAAGAGAGAAAGAGATTATTCGGCGTTTTTGTAAGGCTTTTCGTAGGAATTCAGAGCGTGGCCATGATATGAGAATATTGGAGATATATATATATAAGAGAGAGAGGAGACGTTGTTTGTGATGTGTGTGATGTTTGGTGGCTGTTGGACCTGAGGACCACGATGTGTATATGTATATTGTGATATAAACGGGTTTGGGGTTGTTTGTATGTACGATTTTATATGGTTGTTCTATATACTTTAATAATTTATATATTATAACTACTCAATGAAATAATAAGTAAACGACGAAAATACTACATAATAGTTATAACGTTTTCTACGCTCAAAGGGTACGGTTCACGCGACAACGGACGATTATTCGCATATATATATATATATAGCATTGCGCGAGGTCGTTATCTATGGCTATCACACATCGAGATTTAACTGCCATTGTTTGCATTTTGATAATTTCGGATGAGATAAATATGAAAGAGAGCTTCCATAAACTATATATACATATATACGAGTCGTATGCGACGATCGTGAAATTAAGCATCGTGCAATTTATCTACAAGTTTTATTATTCGCCATTAAGAGACTCGCACTTACGACACTTTTATTCTCACAAAAATATTTAGACCAGCTTATGTATATACGCGCATATACGCATCGCATGCGAACGCGTATGTACTGGTATTTCTAGAACGTCGGACAAACTGAAGAATTTTATCAACATTACCACATTCCACATATACATGCGTATACGCGTACACGTTCACTGTGTATATACTTGTTCTCCTATATAATACATCTCGCTTGTTTCTTTAAATTTCAATTTCGCGATGTCACGTAAATCCTTACGTGACGAATAAAATAATCTACAATTTACTATATATCTGTATAATGTTTTCTCTCGTTCTTCGTGTTTTACGCGCTTGAAGAAACATTAGCTGACCAATTTTATTGCGTCTATAGCTACTGGCGATGGAACATGGAAAATTCTGTATCCATAAGCACATATATATAAGTATATCAGCGGTATATATGTTAGCAAGCAATGGAAATATCTTTTCGGAAAACACAGCCACCGTGTATGTATATAAAGAGTGAAAGCGTTACGAACGAATTCTCTCGTGAACGCCGCGCGCTAACGAACGAGAGATGAATTGTAGCGTGAGAAAATATTTGGGTGATGGAATTCCGTCTTGTATATAGATCTAGATCGAATCCGTGTATATATGTATTACATATACATAAAAATAGAACGCACGTGGATATGTAGATGGTTTCTCGATCGCAAAGTATCAACAAAGAACTTATTTAGTCGCGCGCGCGTGTCTGTATATATTTTGGTCATTTAAAAATATGCGAAGAACGCGGTGGACAATAGCGAGCGTGTATAGTTTATAGTTCCGCGTGTATTTTTGAAAATCAAGTAGCGCAGCCAAAGTTACACACGCGTTGCGGTGTACAAAACAAAACATATACGTGTAGTGTGTTCGGTATTTAAAAATCTAACTATATATGTATACATATAACTTCATTATATCCCGTAGAGAGACACGAAGAGAGGCCGAAGATATACACGGAGAAAAAACATAGCTGGGAAAGTGAAAAAGGTGATCGGGTGAACACTTTCTCTGCTCTCGTGTACACGCGCGTATGGCGCTTCTGTGTGTATATATACACACTGTGGTATAACGAATCTTACGCGCGTCGTGGGGCATAAAAATTCAAGGCGTAACTCCCACACGTGTGTGTATATATATATATGTGTGTGTATACACATACATAGTACATACAGCGTGAGAGAACTGCAGTTGCAGCTTTGAATTTTTTTCTCTTTTCCCTCTTTTACGTTACAGAATGTCGTGAAAGTGGAGATCAGGTAAAGGAGGAGAAGGAGAAGGTTTTCCGAGTTTATCGACTGTAGAGGAGAATGGAAAGCGCGCGCCTCTCGAGGATCGATGGAAAAACGATGGAATGGATTTCGCGCAGAGAGGAAAGTGCGCCCGTTGAGTTTCTTGTCCAGTAGAGAGAGAGAGAGAGAGAGAGAGAGAAAGAGAGAGAGAGAGAGAGATGATGGATAAGATGATTGTGAGTCGTAAGTAGAGGTGAGATTCTATTGTTAGAGGCTTTTTTTAATGGGTTGCCAGAAGAAGCAAATGATTAGGAAAGTGCGATTTGACAACGGTAGAAGCACTTATACGCGACTTTCTTAACGTCTAAAGCAAATGGTGTGTTTCTTGTACTTGTATTAATAACTTCGTTTATTGCCTAAAAGGGAAACTATAGCGTTTATGGTTACACGTGACAATTCTAGATACGCAGAAATGTGAGGAACAAATATTTCTGTTTAATTCAAACGAAATGTTCAGTTCTGTCGGTCAACCATTTGAATTTCCCGCGCTATCGTATACACTTATAAAGACATGCGCGCGCGGGAGAATTTCAATTTCAAAAACGTATATATATATATACGCGCACTATATAAGAGAAAGAGAAATTAACGAAGCGCGGAGACGCTCCAGATTTTCTATATCCGCGTACAGCAACCGCGAGAGATTTACGAGTTTCTTTTGGCTATATTTTTTGCGATGAAAACCGTTTTCTCGACTTTTATTGGCGCCCGTTGTAAAATATTAGTTTGAAATTCGGTGCGTTTCGTTTGTTTTGCACTGACGTGATGAAGATTTATGCTATTTTTATTCCGGTGCGAATATCATAATATGGCGTTGATTAATCTGGATTTTGTTATGGTAGTAAAATTTACATTTTTATAACGTTGAGAACTTTTTTGTCACGGTTTATTGATATTCGCCATAAGTAATAGTCAGTTTTTTCCCTATTTCGCATAGTCTAATTAATTTTTTTTTTCTTTGCGACTATATATATACACACACGTCTATAAGTATGCTTAGTAATATAGTCATTAAAATTGAAACGTTCAAGGAAGGTATATACAAGAAGAGCAATTGTATAGAATCAAGTTCAATGTTTAGAAATTATATTCGCCAAGAGAAGGTAAATAATTCATGAGTGCTTTGATTAAATCAGATTACAAATCGCTCTGAAATCACTCGAACGGAATATTTTCAATTAATCCTGAATTTAACATTTTAATTATAGATAATATATTTCGTATCCAAATTATACAAATACACAAAGAAACATTTCCAAACTATTTCATCCAGAATGTATCGTCGCTTCCGAAAAAAAAGGTACCATTTCAGAATCCGGCTAGAAAAGGTGCCATTTCAGAATCCGGCTAAAAAAGGAGTCATCTCAAAATCCGACTAGAGAAGGAGTCAACTCGGCGTCCGGTTAAAGAAGGTGCCATTTCACTCGTTGATTTTTTAAACTTCAATTTAGGTTGGCAGCACTACGAAAGCTTTCCTTTTTGCACTTTTAGCCCGATATTTTTACCAGAGAAAACTATAATCATGTTATATCATTATAAAGATTGTTATTACTCTAAGAAAAAATAAAGTATTTGTGACACCCACCCATACAAACACACACACACATACACGCACACACTCTCACACACATTTACACATACACACTTGTGAAAAAGTAATTTATAATATTAATATCATAAAAATATAAATACATACTATAAATATAATTTATTTTAATTACCTTAAACTAGTAGATAAGTCCTGAAATCCATTGTACACGGATTTATGACATTTTTAAAAAAAAATATGCATATTTTTTTTTTAAGACAACTTGATGGATTTTAATGAGGCAAAATACAAAATACTTATAATATGTGCCTATATGGTATGTTGATCTAGAATTTCGAAATTTTTTGATTAACTTTTTTTTGAGCTCAAAACGACAAAAATTCATTAAAATTCATAAAATTGATCCGAAAAAGCAGTTTTTGTCATAAAAAAAAAAAATTTAATCAAAAACTTTGGGAACTGTAGATCAACCTATCATAAAGGCAAATATTATAAGTATTTTGTATTTAGCCTCATTAAAATCCATCAAGTTGTCTTAAAAAAAAAACTGCATTTTTTTTTTTAGAAATGTCATAAATTCGTGTACAATGGATTTCAGGATTTATCTACTGGTTTAAGGTAAACAAAATAAATTATATTTATAGTGAGTATTTATATTTTTATGATATTAATATTATAAATTACTTTTTCAGATGATTTTTGCATCAAGGGCCTTTCCTTCCTTTCTCACGTGTGTATGCGTGTGTGGGTGTATGGATGGGTGTCACAAATATTTTATTTTTTCTTAGTTATAACGATCTTTATAATGATATAAAATGATTACAGTTTTCTCTGGTAAAAATATCGGGCTAAAAGTGCAAAAAAAAGAAAGCTTTCGTAGTGCCGCCAACTTAAATTGGAGTTTAAAAATTTAGAGCCGAGTTGACACCTTCTCTAACCGGATTCTGAAATGGCACCTTTTTATTCGGAAGCGACGGTATATTGTACACACCATGAAACGACAACACTCACAGCGGCGCGTGAAAAAAAGTGGTACACACTATCAGAATGTCGCGGAAAATTCAAACATCGATGTAAAAAATATTGGAATTTTCGTTATAACGCGAAGAACACACATACATACATGTGAACGTGTTATTTCGACTTTGAGAAACATGAGCCAACCAGCAATAACACGCTATTGCTGCCAATAAAAACAAGCCGCGCTGTCAAGCGAATATCTAAGTCAAATCAATGTTCACGCGCGTGCGGTGCGCGAACGAATAATATATATATATATATATATATAAGTATTGTACGTTGCATATGTGTGTGTGTGTAAGTGGCAGCAAAACGTGCGTTTCTGAAAAAAAGTATATAACTTTGCGAGCTGTCGGTCTGTTATTGCCGCACGCGTGTGAATGACAGAATGAATAGCGCAGTCGACGGTAAAATATGCATTTTTAAATATAAATTTTAAGCTCTTATACAAAGTTTTCGATGACCAGTGGCTCGAAATATTTACGTCAATTATAGATAATGCATCGTAAATGTCACGATTGATGAGTAGTAAAACTATTTTAACGATGAAAAAAATTCCACTTTGACCGATTAATCATTATGTAATTCCACTATACTATAGCTATACAACACCATCAATATCTCACACGCTTTGTAAACTTGGTTATATATATTAATTCCATCTCGACGTATACACGTACACCTCCAATATATGACAGCATATATTAAAAAACAGCCCATTCACCACGAGGCGAAAATTAAATTTAGAACCTTCAGCCATACAAAATCTTCTACCCATCAAGTGAACAAAGCCAGCAACATTTCTACTCCCTCCGCCCGCATACTTACGCATATGACGAATGAAAAGGCGCGCGCGCGTGGTTACAGACAAAGCAAGGAAAAAGGCTATACGGAAAGCTCGAAAAAAAAAAGAAAAAAAATTCTTTCCGTATGAATCGACGAGACGAGACGAGACGAACGCGCGTCCGCAGTCGAAAACAACAAGTCCGAAACATTTTTCACGCGCCGTTGAAGCGAGCCAAATAATCTGGTGGTGGTGGTGGTGGTGGCACGTCGACGACCCCTAGTACTTGTATTCTTTTCAATATGTATGTATGTATATATATATCTAAAGGGAGAGATCGGAGGGTTTTTGTTAGCTTGATGGGTGTGTATATAGTGTGCGTGCGCGACGCGAGGATGAGGAATTTTTGGGGGGAAGGAGAATTGACCCAGAAAGAGGAGGAGGAGGAGGTGGAATGCCGTATCGAGGCTATATTTGTTTGCGACGAGTGGCGGATGACGACGGTGTGCGAGAGAGTGAGTTTGCTATATGCTTTGTGGGTGCGTAATGAGGAAAAAATTTGGTCAGTGAGAGAGAGAGAGAGAATGAGGAGAGGCAGTCGAATATATGTTGTGTACGCGGTCGATGTGTGATAAGCGAGAATGGAGAGACGTGTGGATTGTGATAATTTGAAGAAAAAAATTTATATATTTAGCCGAGCGAAATATATAACCCTGTGTTGCACGGAGTATTTTTCGAGATAATGATTATGTTGTTTTTTTTTATTATTTTGGTAGTTTACTGCTTATTCTTCATGAATATATAAGCCATTCCACAGAAAATCGGACATTAATTCTTAGCCCAAAAATGGAAACATGTGGTTTTTGAGAGCACGTTTACCAAACTAGGATTTTTTTATTCTTTAGAGCATTACTAATGGTAGCAAAGGGAGAATTTGAAGAAAAAAAAACAATCGAGTCCGTAAATGATTACAGTATTTCGTGAATTTTTACCATTTTTCGTCAGTTTCAAGCCCAACTTCAAACTCACGTAACTTTTAAAGGAATCAACATTTTCTAATTCTGAAAAGAGATTTGGAAAGCTCTCGTTCTCTAGTTTCTTTTTCACGTGGAATTGTTATTTATGGAATTATTTTGGATCAAACTAGAGCTATTTTTAATCATTTTTTCATTATTGTTGTTAACTTATTGTTGGCACATGCTTCCGACTTAGCACCCTTTTCCATTTAATTTTTAATGCTCTAAGGAATAAAAAAACCTAGTTTGGTAAGTGCCCTCTCAAAAACCCACATGTTTCCATTTTTGGGATAAGAAGAGTCCGATTTTCTGTAGAATGGCTCATATATATATATGTGAAAAAGTATACTAAACAGCTATTTATTATATTGATTGTACCATCAGCTGTTTGTTGTCATTATATATATATGTATATTACAGCGTATGATAGTCCTAGTCGACCTTTTATATACACACACACACACACGCGCGCCAATAAGAGAAAACCAGTATTGATCTTTCTAGCACTAAAATATACAGGAAAATTGATTTTCAAAGTATATAGCGTCGGTAACACAGATCCCTGCCTGTCATTTTCCTAGTTAGGCACGCGTATCTGTGTGTATACATACACACACATAACCGATTCGATTTAACAACGTGTTACCTCATGCACGAAAAATGCCATTAACACAATAATCAACATTATAATACTATACATATAACGTTTGGAAAATGCCTTTTACATCACGTCGTTAGCTTCAATTAATTACGAAAGAAGAGAGAGAGAGAGAGAGAGAGAGAGAGAGAGGAAAAAAAGTTACAAGAGAGTGCGCGGACGCGTCGACAACTGCCACAATATGAGAGAGCCCGTGTGTGCAGTGCATGGGCTTATTGGAATTCTCAATTTATTTATCTCATAATTAGAACGAGCTACGCACACTCTAGTTTATACTCTTGTAATACCCGCTTGGGCTGTGCTACGACTGTGTATATATATCTATGTGGATACATGCATTATAACGCTTTCATCATTCCTCAATAATTGCCTGGCATTCAAGATCATATATCATGTTGTTATTCAAAACAACGCATTCTTGTGCCTCTAAAGTATATACGCGCGCGCGTGGCCGCTAAAAAGCAATCCGTAAGAAATTCAGAAGTATATACATGTATATATATATATAAGTGTTTCTTCTAATAACATCAATGTAACACGTACTTTTTTCTTTTCTCTCTTTTTTTTTTAACAGCTTACGTGTATTTGTGTCCGGTATGATTTGTATACGACGGATGTAAGAATGTAATTTTGGTACTTTTTCTGTTATACGTTAATAATTGAGATGAGTCAATTGGGAAATATAAATTTAATGCTTTTAAAGATAATTTTTTTGTCTTAATAGATTAAATTGTATTTTTCCAGAATTAACTTTTTAATCAAAGTATATAAATTATGCAGCATGGTAGTTGCTCGCGACCGATTAATGTACATATAACAAATTAAATAAACTAAATTATAAGAAATTAAATAAACAATCGTCCTATTTAAATAACTTATCTCCAATTAAATTAATATAAATATTTATCCAACCAGAACAATACTTGCTTACTGTCCTCAAATAAACATTATGTTGGTGTATACTTACATCCATTCGCGTTTCAATTTACCAATTCTTTTCATCATCTCTCTAAAGAAATGTCACACACTTCCAGTTTATACAGTGCAAATTTACATAAACCAACACACCGCACGCGCATACTACAATCGTTCTTCAACCTCACGTTTACAAATTCCACAATATCACAGTACAATTCGATTTCAACATATATCTATACATTCCATCATATTCCACTTAACATCCCTCAAATTCCTCCCAAAACCATACATTTTTCCACACACACACACACAGACACACACACACACGTAGCTAAAAACCAAAACACTCTCCAGATACCCACCGTCCATAATATTGTATACCTTCCACACGCGCACGACCGTTCACGAGCTCGCAACCCACATTCCATCACAGCCTCCTCTCTCTCTCTCTCTCTCACTCACTCACTCCTCAACATTCCATCTCTCTCTTGCCTCCAAAAAATCCTTCTCACAAAGCCATCATCATCATCATCGTAGTATATAGCAACGGCGCGTTATCATCTCGCTTATATCCGTCGTCGGCGCGAATCGATAGAGGAATGCGGTGCGGCGTGAAAAAAGGGGGTGGCGCGCTCAAGAGAGAGGCGGGGGAGGAGCGAGATAGAGAGAGGAGCGCGCGCGCATTCCTTCGCGCCGTGCAGCGTATACACATATATACACACACACACTACTATTGCGCAGAGGAAACTCCTGCGCGGACTGCGCGAGAGAAAGATGTAGAGTAGTTGTATAAAGTTTATATATATATATATACACACACACACACACACACACACACACACACACACACACACATGGGTATATATAAAATATATACGTATACCATGTATACAGTGTATGATTAAAAGAAACAGAGAGAGAGAAAGAGATTTTCTAGCTATAAACATGGATTAATGGAATTTCAAAGGTTTTGCTCCGTTTTTGTCGGCAGATATACTTTTAAAGTCATACACATATCCATGAACATAAGGAGACCGAGAACGACACTTGCTATATTACACCCATATCCATATACGCGTGAAATTCCTTTGGTTTTCGCATCGGAATGCGGCAGCCGCTTTTGAAAATCGCGCAAGCGCGCGCGCGCGCGTTCACTCTGCTGCGCTGCGCCCGCATACCTCAGCACTATCATCACCTCGGACACATACATATATATATATATACTCTCCCTACTCCCACTTGCGTTCCGATATATACGTATATATACTATATATATTTATTCTTACCTTATATATATATATTTGTATCTCACGTCGTGTACAACACCACCTTTTTTTTGTCTTAGTTCCCGTTGTGCACGTTTATAATATATATATGTATTAATTCTGTTATACAATGTTATATACAAACAACCGTAAATACACGTTCGTATTTATATATGTATATATATACAGACTATAACGCGCACGAATGTGTATATATACACACGAAAGTGCCGCACGTTCGCGCTTATATAGTATATACACTATATGTATATATATATATACCCACACACAGGGTATATACGACTGTGCGGGCCGATCGGCGACGACGGACTGAGCGAGAAAGAGAGAGAGAGGAGGCAGCAAAGCAGCAGCAGCAGCAGCGCGGTTTGACACTGTGCGCGCGCGCTCCGGTCTTCCCTCCACTACTCGTCGTTTTCGTTCCTTCGCTCTTTCTCTCTCTCTCTCTCTCTCTTGCTGAAACTCATGTCGCATTCTTTCTCGCTCGCTCGCCGTATACACGCGCGTATTGTACGCGAAGCGAGCGCAGCCGACGGCGTATGGATTTTCCGTCTCTTCGTGTGTATATAACGCGCGTTCGATTCGGTGGATATATACATGAGAGAGTAAGAGAGAGAGAGAGAGAGAAAACCTCATACCTCGATGTTGTCGCTGTGTATGTATGTATATGTAAGAGTATGCGCGGCTTGATGTGTCCTCGAGATATATATACACATGTATATAGATTTTGATTGTTGAAATGTTTTTCAAGGTGTGTGTGTGTGTATATATATATATAGAAATTTTTTTTTGAAAATTTTCATAATTAACGAATTTGTTTTTTTCTTTTGGTTTAAACAAAAACTGTCATTCTTAATGAGTTGGAAATAGTTGTTCTTAATTTTGTAAAGAACCCGTGTGCGTGGTAATAATAGCCAAGAGGCAATCGAAGCAAACCGAAATTGCACGCCAAATATCTTTACGTAGAGAGAGAGAGAGCAGAGGCACGAGACTCTATGAGTCTATAGCCTATAAGTATAGTGGAGGCGCAGCGTAACTCGATTCGAAGACAGAGACGGAGCGGCGCGCTGGTATGCACGGCATGGCATTCGGCCGAGCGAGAGAGACGACGATACATGTGTATAGATATATATATATATATATATATATATATATATGTGTGTGTGTGTGTATATAGTTATATACACACACGCGCGTTTACGCGCTCTCTGCAGGCAAAACTGCGCACCCGAGTGTGTAACTACACGTACACGCGCTTGATGCCTGCTGCTGCTGCTGCTGGTTGCCTGCGATGCCTCCTCCTCACGTGTTATATGCGAGGCTGTTCTTCGCGAGAGAGAGATTTTCTTGGACGTTTTTTGCCGCGGATATATATTTCGCTGCTTATGCGCGCGAGAATAAGATAGGATCTTTCGGAGCAGAGTTATATATCGAGCTCTGGAATTTTGATGACGTTTCGGAAAAATGGAGCAGGGATGGATATGTTGGAATTTTTTTTTTTTTTATTTAGGGAGTTTATTTGATTTGAATTTGTCTGATGTTGGTAAAGAGAAGGAGAGAGAAAGGGAGCGTATTTTTTGGAATGTGTTTAGTAAAAGAAGTAAAAAATATAACTGAGATTTCGAAAAATTGGAGTAAACAAAAGTATTAAGGAGACAGATCGGTGGATTAAGAAATAGTAGTAAGAACGTGTAAACTTTAGTACGTAAATATATTTTAGATATAGACATCCATTGAAACATATGTCATATATATATATATGTATATTTAACATTCAACACACTTGCCGTGGCTAGTATTTGTTGATAAAGCAACATAAATACGTTTTGCAGGTCACGATAAGTATGAAAAAGTTTATAGATTAAAAGCACGGACAGTCAAACGTACAATATAAATAATGTATTACAAATAGATATACGTCCAGACGAGTCAACAAGCTTCGATTAACATCGATAAAACTTCTGTCCTTGCCGTAAAAAAATGTCCACGTTGATTTATAAAAATACAAAAAATCTCGAGCTCCGCATGACCGTTGCAATACTGTTCAATGATTGGAAAGAGATTAACTTCTTCTCCTATAAAATGAATTTATAAAATAATTCATGTAACGTAATGTCGTCACTTTCGCTGTTCCGATACTTTCAGACTTTTTCAATCTTCTTCATCACTCGTATCAATGGCGCATATGAGCTGAAAAGTACAATTATGTTATTATCATTCTGACGCGTTCTAAAGATTATTTTATTATTTATACATTATTAATTTATTGAAAAAATTAAAATATTAGTTAAAAATTAAAAAAAAACATCTAAAGAATATAAAAACTGCGCAGGATTAAAGTTGTCAAACCACTAATCACTTTGAATTTAAAAAGTAACATATTTTCGCTACGATAGAAACTTATCCATGCCCAAATGATAATTCTTAACTCTGAATAATCATAAATAACTTCAATTATGTATCCCTTAAAATATACACATGCAAACCCAAATAAAATTCCTTAAATCACACTTCCACTGCTACTAAATACTATCAACATTTACCTCATCTAATCCTGGCCTTTTAAGCAGATCTTCAACTCCGGACAATCTTTCAAGATAATTTGGCTCATTGCAAGCATCAAGGATGAAATCGAATCCGCGCTGTCGATATTCTGCGACGACGGGCGCTGAGCAAGCGGTGCATGCGGGGAACCTGTGTGTCACCGTCAAGTAAGTCTCGTGGTTCCAAAGAGAGCCGCGTATGGTATGAGGTACGCCGCCGAGTTTACCAGCTTCAACAGTCTCACGGTTCGAGCGAGCGCCTTGCTGGTCTTTGTTGTCTGACATCAGGGCTCTTGCTTCGACTCTATGTGGGGTTGAGTAATTGATTAGAATGGTGTATATATAGATTTTTTTCTATTATTTAGAATGTTAACGTCACTGAAGTTTATGGGGGTACATTATTTCGTTTGTTTTATAATTTAATTTTAATTCTAAGTAAAAATACAAAATAAATTAAGCAATTTTTAAATTACATAAAAGAAAAATCGTATTTTAAAATTATAATACTTTACGTTAAGCTTTACGTAAGATTTCAAGAAATACGTTGATTGGCAGTAAAAATATTTTTATCATTGACAACTGTTAAAACTCTAAATATTAAGAAGTTTTTCAATCTCTTTAAAAAAATATAATTACTAACTTGTCTGCATGCTGAGTCAAAGCGACCATCAGTTCAACCGCAAGCCCGCCAGCGATGTATGATAAGCCCGGTCGACTGACAGTACATTGTTGATCTAAAGTTCGATCCGTTTGAGACTAAAATAAGAAAGTAATTTATTTTCATATTTAAAGTTATTATAAAACTGGTAATCTAAACTTCACTCACATTGCCAGGCTGTGTGACATCATTACAGAAATAACAACCGAGATCCTTGCCTGTAGGATTCTGGACGGTGAGATCGGGTGAGACTGGATCGGTATTTTCACGAGTTCCATGCCGTTGTACAGTATAAGAATCAAAACCTAGAGCAGCGTTAATTGCTGTGCGACTGTAAGAGGCGCATAGTAATGTGGGCAACCAACGAGCTTCGCGCGAGTCCAGTAGCATGAATACGACGTCGTGCCGGGAGTACAATTCTTCGAGCTGCTGCACGTCTTTTCGGGTCGACTCCAAAAAGGTTGAACCGACTGTGTGACCAGGCATTGGAATATTTAGTACTACACCTTCGACATTCTATAAAAATAGAAATACCTCAGTTATTGACTTCATATTGGATGGTTGAAAAGTATGTAAATTTTAAATTACCAAATTTGGATGGATCTTAAGCAAAGCGTTCTTTGCTGCTATAGCTTTTGGCGTTCGTTTCACAGCATCTTCAAACGTGTAAAGACTTTGGCGTACAGTATTACTGGGCGAGACGACGGAATTATCAACGAAAGTTATAGTATTAATGCCCCAGCCAAGCAGAACTCTCGCCACGGTACAGCCTAGCGTTCCTGCTCCCAAGAGAAGGCATCTCAATCCCTTAATGTAATCTAAATCTAAGTCAGGTACCAGCCTCCATTTCATAAGTTTCAAATTTAACCCGATTGCTCTATCTGCAAGCCTGAAAAATAATAATTATGTCACAGATAATTAAGATTAGTTTTAAATAATAAATAAAAGTTTTTATAAGAACTTACTTTATTGGGTCCATTGTTTCATTTAAATCTATTATATTTGGTCCCATTTTTCCACGAATATTGGGTTCCCAACCTATTAAATTCCCTTCATACAATTCTTTCCATAGTAAATCTTTATTCTCTTGTTCTTTGGTTTTTATTGTATACACTACTGAATTCTTAACATCAGGTCCTCTTACAGAAATAAATTTCATCCATTTTTCAAAGCACACATTAGGACATTGAAAGAATAATAAACATAATAAATTCCTTAATGGCCATCCTGGTGTTGTGTGTGAACATGGATCATAAAATGCAAAATATATATTTGCTTCAGTCTATAAATAAATACAAATAGAAATTAAAATTAGATAAAATAAATTTATATAATCTGAGATATTTATTCAATTCTAAAAAAATTACCTCTTTATCACTTGAGTTTCCAATCTCTACTCCTCGAGCTAAACTAACTACTTCCAAAGTTTTCGACTCTTTTGAAATGATCACAGCAAAAAAACATCTTGACTTAGCATCTAATTTATTGAATCCTTCTTCAAAACTTTGTACTTGATCTGCAGTGAATTCCTCTCTCAAGTAAACTTGTTGTTTGGCATAATGCATTTCAGGTAAACTAAAAGGTGTAGGATATGACACCCAATAATGAAATCTATATTTTTTTAAATCAGCAAATGAAAGCACAAGAAAAGTCATTAGTCGCCATGGTTCCTTGAGAGCAGACCCACTTTTAAGTGAGTCTAACAATTCCTTGCCAAGAGTGTTTATGAAATTTCCAGGATTTGTTGTTTTGAAAGTCTCATAAGTATTGGTATTAATCATATAACCATTACACGGAATTTCTGAATAATGAGATGTTAATTCTAAGTCCCTGTAATAAATATGCTCATTTAATATCCTTAATAAATATAATAATTATTTACTAAATATTAGTATCTTTACTTTCTAAGTATTCTAAATTTACATAAAATATTTCATTTATATTAATAGAATTTATTAGTTTTTATTATTTGAAATTCTTATTACAAAAACTTTATTCTAAATTTCTACATTTTAAATAAAAATCACCTTACTCATTGAATGAAGTGTAGTCCAACAATAGGCGTCTCGGTCCTAATTCTGCTGATCTCAAACTATAGCTTCCCCATAGCGGAATCTTTGTTTTATCTTCTAATTTGAATTTATCAATCTTGAGTTCAGCAAATTTTGCCCAGAAATTTTCCTCTGGATGAGACTGTAACTTTGCAAATTTGACAATGTTATCTGACATTTTGGTGTTTACACTGTTATCCTTTATTTTTCAGATCTGAAACAGAAAGATTTTATAAAATCTCTTCCCTTTAACTGAAAATCACTACAGTAAATTATTAAATTAATGTTCTAATTATCGTTAGACATTTTTCTTAATTTCTTAATATAATAATTTCATCAACATTGTCCGGGATTGATTTCATATCTCATACTTTTTTTATAAATAAAAACAGCACTCAGTGCGTTCTATTGATTTCTAACATACTCAAATAATCAAAATATATTTGAAGAAATATCAACTCCAAAATTGCTGATCACTTTGCATTGTTCGTAAAAGCAACAATGGAACGATCCGCCTAAGCTACTTTAAAAACATAACCTCGAAATTCGCAATTCACTCGATTCCCACCTCAGCATTTAACCAAGCATACGAAGCCCACGTACCTGTGTGATAATTAAAAATATAATATCTCTTTGTTCTCTTGGACTTTACATAAAGAACGAATATCACTGTGCTTTGGGTGTACAACGATGTTGAGTATTGCTATACGCCGTCTCGATGGAAGTTGACACAACACAAAAGACCCGCACATGTGTGTGAGAGAGAAGGTGTTATATATGTATATATTATTACCTACATCAGCCCCAGCTGACTGAAAACTGAAACTGACAGAAGCGACGGCCGACGCAAGCACATCTGATACTCATGAGTTCTTACGTACTTAGCATCAACTGTTCGAGTGCCCGCAGTAATCTTTAAAACGCGTATAGGCATGTTTGTGTTATTGTATATGTGTACATATGTATAAGTAAACATTAGGTACTTACATGAATGAATGATTGCGAAAATTCACAGTATTATCGGTCGGTGTTCGTGCTGTTCGAATATATACATTGTGAAAAATATTAATCGCAAGTATATAACCATGATTGATATAAAGAGAATAAAACAACAGGATTGCGCTTATAATTGAATTGGAAACAATGTCAGTTAATGAATTTATTATAATTTTTATAGATAAAAATGTATTTTGTAACAAACACTCTGGAATGTTTTCTTGTACTTTAAAAATACTTTACGTACTCAACAATATTATTATTCTATTGTAGCTGTATAATTAAAACAATTAAAATAGAATTTTATAATTGAATCACAACATTCATTTATAAAATATTCAATTTTATAGAAAAAAGTACAACGCAATTGTTTTTTAAATTTGGTTTCACAAAAGACAAAAGTTGAATTCTGGGATAGATGTAAAATTTACTTAAATTATATATGTGCAAATCTCACAAACGCTGCGAAAAACTTGAAAAAATAGACCCAAACATTTTTTTTCGAAAAATAGCTCTAGTTTAGTTCTAAATTACTCCACCAAAAACAACTTAATAAAACATTTGGAAAGAAGAAAATAAAATTAAAAAGCAAGAGCTTTACAGATCTTTTTTTAGAATTAGAAAATGTTGATTCGTTCAAAAGTTATGTGAGTTTGAAGTTGAGCTTAAAATACACAAAAATTCACAAAATCGGTGTGAAAAGGTCAACGATTATCCCAACCATTGATCACATGTATTTTAAGCTCAATTTCAAACTCACGTAACTTTTGCAGGATTCAACATTTTCTAATTCTGAAAAAAGATCTGGAAAGCTCTCGCTCTTTAATTTTATTTTCTTTTTTCCAAATGTTTTATTAACTTGTTTTTGGTGGAATGATTTAGAACTAAACTAGAGCTATTTTTAATGATTTTTAAACAGTTGATTATTGGTCCCAAAAAAATGATACCCTTCGATGGAGTTTGTTCAACAATAAATATCTTTTTTAGACATCCTAACCAACAAGAAAAACCTGATTTGGAAGGTGTCATCGAAAAAAAATTTTTGGGTCCATTTTTCGAAGTTTTTCGTAGCGTTTGTAAGATTTGCACATATACGCACAAAGTTTACGCGGGGTTTACGCAGATTTTCCACTTATTACATCCAGAAGTTCAGAAGTGGAAAGTGTTTTCGGACTTGATCACAATCAAGTTCCAGAATATGTTGGACTTCTGGAATTGATGGCAGACAAGTTCAAAAGCTCGTCGGATTTTCTGACTTAATGAGGAATTTAGTGTCTCAAGGACTTAAGTACTCGCAATTACCCTGTATACGAATAATATTGTGTTTTTATTGAAAAAACTTTAGCAAAATATGAAGACATTAGTAAGTTGTTCAATAATATATTCTAATTGCAAATAATAGAATGGGATACCTACTTTTACTATTTACAGTTTATTTCTGAATTCGTATGTATTCAAGATAACTTACAAGGGAAATTCGGCCACTTCTTTAGTTATACACGACTATCCGAAAATTTATATATGTGGAATTCTTCCGAAACTTTGTCCTAAACTGGTTCAAAAAATGACCAAAATTAAATTTGGAGGCACACCTCTGAAGTAATTTTTTTCTTGTTCTATGGGTCATAGAAAATACGATAAGAACTTGGAGCCAAAGAAAACGGCCTTATGACACCCTTTTATCGTCAAATCAATTTTTCTTAAGGGAATTTATCACGGGAAAAATAGACGAAAATGAGCGTTTAACTACTGTATTGTAAAAAATTCGTTGTCATATTTGGAATGTTAATGTTGGTTGATGACTGATGACTACTTTTCGTCAATTTTTCCCATGTTAAATTCCCATAAGAAAAATTGATTTAACGATAAAAGGGTGTCACAAGGCCGTTTTCTTTGGCCCCAAGTTCTAATCGTCTCTTCTATGACCCATATATAGAACAAGAAAAACAATTACTTCAGAGGTGTGCCTCCAAATTTAATTTTGGTCGTTTTCTGAATCAGTTTAGGGCAAAGTTTCCGAAGAATTCCACATATAAATAGTTTTAATTATTTGAAGCCAAATATTTATGTAAGTTTCTTTTTTCATTTTATAGTGGCTTGCACGTGTTTTATAAACTCAAAGAAAGCAATAAATATTGTGGTTATAATAGAAATACCGATATACAAGCTTAAAAATTCAATTGAAAGTGACATGAGTAAAATCTTATCTTTTCTTGAAATTCGTATAAATGTAATATTTAAAAACAAAACTATTCGGAATTTATAAAAGTAAGATACTGTCACTTTTATAATTCACTTCATTCGATCAATTTTTGAAAAAGAAGAGTTTTTTATAGATACAAGAAGTGAAATTAACGAAACATTATAAGGCTGAGTCATTTATTTGGTCAAAATTGACGTAGAAAGTTTATAATTATTATGTACTTACTTTTTTTCTGTTAATCGCGATAAAAAGGCAAAGAACGTTTATTACAATCTATATTAATCCAATAATTAACTAATATCTGCATACAACAGATAGGGATAGCGATATCTGGGATTCCAGATACCGCTATATATCCTCGATAGTAAATCTTCTTTATCGGCATCAAATATAATTAATGACATTCTTCTCTATATCTCTCGTGGGTTCATTAGCGGTGCAGCTAGCTACCTGCCGTTTAGTTGGACGCCAAAACGTTATACAAATGAATGATCGCCGCACTTTTAAGGTAAAAAGTATCGGCATCCGAGTATAATCTGCGCAGAACCGCTGATTCGTGAGGCGGATACACAGCTACTAACGAGCTACAGCTGCCACTGCTTTGTTTCTTGCTCGATTGGATCTTCATCCATAACAGAATGCTTACTAAGAATTTTTAATACTGAATTAGATTAACTGAATTCTATATTTGATTATTTATATATATATATATATATATATATATATATATATTTTATTACATTATTTTATAGGCACTTCAATTTTTAATGAAAAATGTAATCTAAATTGTATAAATGTCTAGATCAGTCTTAAACGTTTCATTCGTCTATAACTTATACCGCGCTCGAATAAATGGTTTTCTTAAACTGACTGTAATAATATATTATATATTACAAATATGAACAAGACACGTTTTGCGGTTGATACAAAGGGTTGTTTGGTATTTGAGACTCTCCGCCCATAAACGATATAATTTCTACTGGAATTTCTTTAAAATTTTGTTTACTATTACAAATGAAATCTTAATCCTGTATACACATTGATAATGAAACTACTAGATACGAACATTTTGATCAATAGAACTAATCCTGTTTGCGGTGAAAATTTTCACTTTTCCATAAAATGAAACTCTTCGGCATTTGCAATACATTATTTTAAAATGAATAAATTTTCCTCCTACAACAAAAGGACTGATCCTTCTAGCTCAATATCAATTTTCCCCTACAAGTCATCAACTATTTAACCCTTTCTAATTAAATATCAACCCCAGGTAAAAATAATACTAAATAAACGACAAAAACCAGCTAATTTTGAAAACTATTGTACTTTATTTCAAATGATTTTCATCCAACAACTCTCGGTCAATACTCCCAGGCACAGAAGTAAGGCTGACTACGAGAACAGTTTTGGTCGTTCAATCCGTTCGACCAGAGTTCGACGCAGTGCTCATCTGATAATCCATGGTTTGGTTCTCCTTTCTGCCAGTAATCTCTAAGCTCGAGGTCGTCAAGTTGTTCATCGGTCATGGTAACCCAGTCCCAGTCTTCGTAGAGATCATGGACGCCGATCCAGGCGATTTCCATGTTCTTCAGACGCAGCAGAGTAACGTACTTCACGATGTCGTCGACAGTGCGACTTACTCCCAGGGTTCCTAAAAGAGAAAGAATGAAGAAGCAAGAGTGAGAGAGAAAGGGAGAGGTAAAAAAGGGGAGAGAGGAGGCACGGGAGAAGACGAGGAGAGTGAATTGCTTTTGTAAATAGAAATAATTTTGTTTACAGAATGTTTGTTAAAGACGGTGATATACGAGAGCGAGAAGAACGGTCTAATACAAATTTCTGAAAATAGTTTTTCAATTCCAGAAAAATATTTGATTATTTTTTTTATTTTTCAATTTTTATTTTTATTTTTATTATTTTGAAAATTGATGTTGAAACTTTTTTGTACCTAATAATTTATGGAAATAATGCAGCTTGATAATATACTTTTCAAGTTAATTAAAAAGAAGCTTTTCAAAATTTAGACAATTCATCCAATTCTCAAATATACTTTTATGAATTTCTTATTATTAGGTTCAACATTTACAATGATCATCCCCCGTACATTATACGTAACCTCAGTCTAAACGACGCCGCGCGTGCCTTTGTGTGAGTGTAAACAAACGAAGGCGCGCTGTGTATGTGTGTACACAGACAGAGACAACGCGGCTTCAGATGTATGTATATACAAAATACAAATGGAACGGCGCTGTGTATGCGTGTACAGTCACGCGTAAACTTTGGAGAGTGGGTGTTAGCAGAGTATGCAGCGCGCGCGGATCTAACCCGCTATACTTTTGACTCTTACGTTACCGCACTAACCCCCTTAAAAGTCCATTACTTATTTTTTCATTGTTAAAAGATCAGTTACACTAATAATTATAAACAATACAATAATAATTATATTTTATTATCTCGAACTTCTGTTCTAATAATGCTAGAGCTTCCATTCAAATTTGTATAAAATCTTTACGTTTAAATATTTAATAACTCATAACTCAATACATTGTTACATCGTTTTTTATGTAAAATTACGGCGAGGTCAGAAAATTTCCCCAAACATTGTCTACATCAGCAAGAGGAAAAGAGAGGGAAACACCTTCTCTCTCTCTCACATCCCCTCTCCGCCACACAGTATATCTTTCTCTCTCACACCTACACGAGGATAGAAGCCGCCGAAAAGCACCCTAGAGAAGGGATGAGCGCTCGCTCTCTGTGTATAAGCATAGGGCCTTACCACCTCCATCGTCTTAAGATGCAAGAGAGGGGAGATGGATCGTTTTCATTGGGTATTATGCCTGCAGGCAGCTCCTCATGAGAAGCAATATCTACAAGCAGCAGGTCAG